>JAOTIZ010050387.1:0-13432 GCA_027123425.1 Erythroxylum panamense
TTAGAATGATTGTGCGTTTAATGTGTGCGAAAATGCATGTGTGAATCGAATTATGTATGGATGTTGGGATCAGGTCCAAAGTTTTGGGTAGCGTAGCGGGGGCAGCCCTAGGGGCCACCTCGGGAATAGGGATCCGGGACCCGGGTCCAACATTTATAGATCATAAAAGTCTCAAGTACTTACTGAGCCAAAAAGAGTTAAATTTAAGATAGAAAAGGTTGTTAGAGTTGCTAAAGGATTACGACTTTCTGATTGAATACCATCCAGGCAAGGCAAATGTAGTGGCAGATGCCTTGAGTGGGAAATCCTCCATAGCCTATGTTCAAACAGTTTATTTGTTGTTATTGACAGAGATGGAAATAAGTTCAACACAGGAGGAACCTGATTACATTATTGCAAATTTCATAGTGAGACTGATACTTAGGGAGAAAGTTAAGGAGTTGCAAGCACAGGATGTAGAATTGAACAAGCTCCAAGAAGAAATCCAGAATGGTAAGAAATTTGAAGTAGTTATGAGGGATGATGGACTTATAGTTATAAGAAACAGACTTTATATTCTGAATGTCAAGGAGGTAAAGGATGAGATACTTCATGAGGCACACAATGCACCTTTTGCCATGCACCCAGTTAGCACTAGGATGTACAGAGATTTAAAAGAGCATTTCTGGTGGAAATGCATGAAGAAGGATGTAGCAGAATATGCATGTAAGTGTCTAGTATGTCAACAAGTCAAAGCTAAATACCAGGCACCTTCAGGCAAGTTAAGACCAATTTCCATTCCTGAGTGGAGGTAGCAAAGGGTGACTAAGGATTTTCTGATGGGTTTACCCAAGACTAGTAGGAAGCATGATGCTATATGTGTTATTGTTGACCGTTTGACATAGTCAGCCCACTTTCTAGCAATTAAGCAGCCTGATTCTCATGTGCTAGCAAAGAAGTATAAAGATGAGATAGTGAGATTACATAGAATTTCAAAATTCTATAGTTTTTGACAGAGACCCTCAGCTTACTTCGAGATTTTGGGAAAGTCTGTAAGAAACTTTGGACACCAAGTTACATTTTAGCACTGCTTGTCCTCCTCAAACAGATGGCCAATCTGAGAGAACCATTCGGACCCTTGAAGGAATGCTCAAGTCATGTGTGATGGATTTCAAAGATGCGTGGGATGAACATTTTCCATTGGTCAAATTTTCTTAGAATAATTTATACCATTCGAACATTCAGATGGCTCCTTATGAAGCACTGTATAAGAGAAGATGTAGAACTCCTATATGTTGGGATGAAGAAGGAGAAAGGAGATTAGTGGGACCAGAGTTAATCCAGATGACAGTTGACAAGGTCAATTTAGTTAAGCAGAGGCTTAAAGCAGCCCAAGATAGAATGAAAAGCTATACTAATGCGTACCGCAAAGAGATGGAATATGAAGTTAGTGAGAAAGTCTTCCTTAAGACATCTCTTTGGAAAGGAGTCATGAGGTTTGGAAAGAAGGGTAAGTTGAGTCTAATATATGTGGTTCCTTACAAGATTCTTTAGAGGATTGGACCGCTAACCTATAGGTTGGTGCTGCCACTAGAATTTTCACGGATACATGATGTCTTTCATGTTTCCATGTTGAGAAGGTATAGATCATACCTCTCCCATATCATTCAGACCACTGAGATTCAGTTGAGAGATGATCTGATGTATGAGGAAACTCCTGTGGAGATTTTGGACACTAAGGAAAAGGTCCTTAGGAATAAGACAGTTCAGCTAGTCAAAGTCCTGTGGAGAAATCATTCTATAAAGAGGCCATGTGGGAGCCTTTAGAAGCCATGAAGGAGAAGAATCCGTAGCTCTTCGATGATTCATGTAAGAATTTCGAGGACGAAATTCTTTTAAGAGGGGAAGAAAAGTTGACCCTGAAATTTTTCTTTAATTAAGCATGATTTAAATGAATTATGAGGTATTGATAGATTGATTTTTGTACTAAATTTGTTGTGTCAATATTTGGAGAATTTTATTACATTGGTTAGTTAAATTAAATTGGAAGAGTGTATATGTATAAGGGCAATTTTCGCATTCACTAAAGCATTTTAAGACATAAGGAATAAGGGAAGGGGCAAAGTGGACATTTTATGCTCATTAAGAGTATTAAGGGAAGAAATAAGGGTGTCTTGTAATTGAAGAAGCCAAAAAAGTGAATGAGAAAGGGAGAGGAAGAGAGTTTCGGTGGTTTGAGAGGAAAGAAAAGAAAATCAACTAGGTTTCAATTTTTCTTAGCCTTCAAGAGAGATTTTGAGGTTGTGCAAGAAGAGGAAATGGTAGAGGAAGAAAAGAGCTTTCTTTTAAACCAAGAAATTCATTATTTGGTGAAGATTTAAGGTAAGTGCATTTTGGATTCTTTAGATTTTTGAAAGGGTTTTAGCCCATGGAGTTTAGAAAATGCATGGGTTTATGTATTCTAGGATAAATTTTATTGAATATGCTTTGTGGTTTTTCAATTTTGCAACCCTATTGAATTTGGGAGTTTGCCTATAAAAAGGGAATCAAGAAAGACAAGCGAAGCAAGAGGAGAGGCACATTTGAGCAAGCTATAAGCAAAGAATTTAAGGTGGGTTACATTTTTATAATTAAGCAATAAGCCATAAAAGTTCCTTTCAAGAAATAGAAATAAATGAGTTACAACTACTTTATTCATGTGCATTTATTGCCTTTTTAAATGCTTTAAGAATGTGTTACATGTTTGTGTATGAATTTTATTATTGATTTAAGAAATGAACGATGGAAATGATCCTGGAAAGAATATGAAAATAATTATTGAAAAGATACTATATGTGCCATTTTGAGCAATATGTTTACAAGATATGAAATGCATGATTATGTGGGTTTGTGATGGTCCCCTAAGTTAAGTCAAGTGCACTTTGCCTAAAGGCTTCTCCCGCCTATCCGCTAGTAGCATAGAGTTCCTTCATGGACTCCCCTAAGATCACGGCTATGTAAGACCATTAAGTGAGATTGCGATAGTATGTTCTGTTCATGGCTACACAGCACCATTATGTAAAATTGTATAGTACATTCTATTTTAGACCCACCCAAACTATTTTGATATGCTTATGTGTTGACAAGTTTGATGAATGCGTGATTTAAGTTGCTTATAAATTGTGTGATAAATAAGAATTTGGAATATGTGTTTTATAATTCAATGTGAACTTTTATAAAGGAAATAAATATTTCAATGGTTTTTGCATGTCCCGGATTATAAAACTGTTAACCACGAGCTTTAAACTCACCCCCCTTTCCTCCCCATCTTCAGGTGTGAGTAAGTGATCGAGCATAAAGGCATTACTCTGAGTTTTACTTATTTTGTATTTTAAGCTAGTTTTTGCAAAACAAGGCTTTAGTCGCATTTTGAGGAATTCTACATTATGTAGACTATGTATTTTTTGGTTTATGATGTATTGTGACTTGAAATGCCCATTCAAGCGTTGTAAAATGATTATGTCTTGCTCATGATTTCTCAAAGTTTGTATACTAGATTTTTTCAAGTTTTTCATAAGGGTAAAAAGTGTGTTCTAACTTTAGGAGGAAAAATAGTCTTTATGTAGGCAGAATTAGACAAAATTTTCTTCATAGAAATTGTAGCTTATCCTTTAGATTTTCAACAGTATATAGTTTGTAATTTTTATACTTCGATTGAGAAAGTTATAGACGTTACATGATAATAAGTGTTGGCAGTCTGCAGAACTATCCTTGACAATTTTTCTGTCTAATTTTCAAAGTTCACCATGGCGAACCCAAAAGTATGCCACGGTGAACTTTTCCAGAAGGGAGTTTCGTCGCAATGAACTTTTACCCAAAGGTTTTGTTTTTCACCTTCAAATTTCACCGCAGTAAAGTTGTCGTAGTGAACCCTTTTTCCTGAGGGGTTTTTAATTTATGATTTTGACCACCTTTTAGAGACAAAATCTCTCTTTAAGTCTTCATAGAAATTGTAGATCTAGAAGTCCTCTTCAAAACTGTCCTAAAATCACCTTAATTTGACATCTCTGGAGAAAGTTATGCCTTTTGTACCAAAACATGTCTGAAGAGTATGAATTGGATATTGTACTGAACATACTTTTGTATTTTAATGATATTTTGATCTGTAAAGATCCAAATGAGGTGATTATTAATTCAAATTAAACTAGAGACATTAAGCTACAATTATTCTGAAGATGTCATTTTGAATTTCTGATCCAAAGATCTCTAAAATATGTTCTGAAGTTGAAGGAATGAGTTTGATTTTGGTGACTGACTGGTGTGAGCACGCCACCGTTGTGGGATGCATGTTTAGATGTCACTTAGGACGTCGGGAATGTGTCTTGCAAGGGCGGGGTGTCCAACATATTTCATATGTGATGTTATGTGCATATTCTTAACTTGATTATGAAGGTTGGGTTAGAGATGATAAAGGAAGCAATAGAGTATATTCAGAATAGCATTTTATATTGGAGTGCAACTCCTAAAAGAGTTAAAACTTTTGAAGAAGTTGCACAAATTTTATGCATTCCAAATTCAAAGAGCTTGGTTTTGGACTGTCCTACTAGATGGAACTTAACCTTTAAGATATTAGAGTTGACAATCCCATATGCTCAGTTACTTATTAGACTAGCCAAAAGGGATTCTCAATATACTTGTGTACCATCCGAGGATCAATTGGACTTGGCTAGAGAATTTTGCATGAAGTTGAAATTTTTCAATAATTGGACTGAATTATTCTTAAGAACAAAATATCCAACTTTGCACCGTATCTTTAGCATTATGTCCAACATAAAGCATGTTTTATCATTGTGGATGTTTGACTCCAATCTAGTGATTCGGACTATGGCGGAGCGAATGGTGGAGAAGTTTAATTCTTATTGTTCTAAGGTTGGAGATATTATTGCAGTACTATATGTGTTGGACCCGAGATACAAGATGGATAGGATTGAATATATTTATAATGCATTGTACACTGGTGAAGCCTAAGAGCATCTACAATCCATGAAACAATTATAGTATCAATTTTTTAATGATTATGAAGTCCTAATGCAGCAAACTTATGATCCAGATCTTAGTAGTGCTGCAGGCAATTCAACTTCGACTTCAGTTTAAAGTTCTATCTTTTCTTCTGACCTATCATTGATAGATTCTCTTTCAAATTTTTTGAAAGAGAAAAGGGTTAGGATTTCTTACAATATGATAGAGTTAGATAAATATTTTTCCGCAGATTGTGTTCCTGAAACTGAAGGGAATTTGTTTGAGATATTGTCATGGTGAAACAAGTTTGCACATAATTATCTAATCTTGAAAGCCATTGCACGAGACTTGTTAGCTATTCCAGCATTAATCGTTGCTTTAGAGTCTGCATTTAGTGCTAGTGGTCAAGTCATTACTCCTTATCGTGGTTGACTTCATTATCACACTGTGGAAGCTTTTTTGTGTGTTCAAAGTTGGTTAAATAATGAAGATATTGATGATCAATTCTTTTTTTTTAATATATTTATTTTATCTATCTTTATATTATCTTACCTAATATTGTGTTTTTCATTTTCCTACGACCACAAGTATTAATGCAGAGAGGACTAGTGAAATTAATCGACCAATTGGAGGTTATTTTGATCAAATATATGAAGATGAAGTTATTTTTAAATTTCTTTTTATATAATATTACATTACTAAATATTCTTTTTATTTTAATATTATATTACTAAACATAATCTTTTTATATACGATGATTGGATCCAAATGATGATCTTACCGACAAGTACCATTAGTCAATTAGATGATGCTCTCTCAGTCTCCACTCTCCAGTCTATCCAACATGATATTATCTTAATTTTGTAAATTGTTTCTTTTTTGTAAAATGATTTAGATAATCATTCGTGTACACCTAAATTTTTTATAGTTCATGAATTTGGTTTTATCAATTCTCTCCTATAACAATTAATAAATTATTTAAGTAAATTTAAAATTCGTAATTAATTGAATTGAAATTATTAACTATAACTATTAACTTAATGACTTTTCACACAAATTTCTAATTAATTGAATTAAATTTCATAATTAATCTTACCAGTAAATACATCTCAAGATTTTAATTTTAAAATATATTTTCTCATTAATGATATGCAAATGTATGTAGCACCCTTCAATAAAAACCTGTCTTAATGACTTTTAACGCAAATTGTGCTAATATTTAGCTCATTAGTCATTATTCCTAAAATATTAATTAAAACATTAAGAAGTTAATGATGTTACGCTTTCATTTAATGACATAGTTTTATTCTAATGAAATATTAAGTGGTTTAAATAAAAAGATAAAAAAAATTGTAATTTAATATTTGATAAATTAATAACTTTATTATATCATAATCATATGTTGTTCTAATTTAAATATATATTAAAAAGAAAAAAGATGAAAATTTTATAACTTTTATGAAATATGGTATGCTTATAACGCTCAGAAAGATTTAAAGTAAAACTTATATCAAGACTTCGAGTAAGGAATTACTCTTAACAAACTTTTAATTAGATTGGCCTAGGAATGAATCTTCCAATATTAGAATTTAGAAAGAAGAAAAAATTATGAATATTATTTTAGAAAAAAATAAAAGAACTATTTTCGAAAGTAAAAAATTAAATAATTTATAAAAAACATATCAAAAGTATTTTTAAAATGTATTATAGTTTTAATAAAATAATAGTCATTTTCAATATAATATATTGTACGTATTTGCTTTTATAACTCAATTACTTATATATTCTTTTGGAATTGATACATTAGTATTATTAAAGTGATTAATTTATTTTACGATTAATATAAATACATATATGCAGAATGTGTATATTGTCTAAATATATTCTTAGAGATTTCCTTGTGAGGCGACACAGGCGGCGATTGAAAAGCGATCCCCATGGCTGACATCTTGCCGGCGCCTCCACCGACCGGAATGCTCTCTTTCGCTCAGGCTCTCACGGGAACCAAGCCATCTCCCCGGATGATTCTCCAGCCGCAGCCATCTGAGGTTCACATTGCGTCTCGTCCCAAGATGTTCAAGGGAGAACCGACTTTCTTCCTTACCAAGGAGGAAGAAGCACAGCTCGCTGCTCCTTTTCACTTGGCGTTGGTGGGGAAATTCACAAAAGGTAGGCCGAAGATGGACTTCCTGCGATCTTCGTTCGACAAAATCGGGTTTAAGGGTAACTTTACCCTAGGCATGATTGATTTCCGCCATGTCTTAATCTGTTTTGATCTTGAGGAAGATTACCAACGTTGTTGGTTGCGAGCCTTATAGACGTTTGGCAGTCACCTTATGCGCGTCTTTAAATGGTCGCCAGACTTTCACCCCGACCATAAATCCCCTGTTGTTCCAATTTGGGTTTCCTTTGAGGGTTTACCGATTCATTGTTTCCATGAACAATACCTTCATTGGATGGCCACAATGATCGGAGCTCCACTGAAAATTGATGTTCCAACCTTAAATCTTTCTGGGCCCTCGATTGCTAGAGTGTGTATTGAAGTTGATTTGTTGAAGGAACTGCCGACTCGTTTGAGACTAGGTACGGAAGAGCATGCGTATTTCCAATCTGTGCTGTATGAGAATCTGCCTTCGTACTGTCGTCACTGTCGGAAGGTTGGTTATACGGAGAATGATTGTCGCCACAAGCAGCGCAAGCCTTCTTCCACTGCTGTAGCTACGGATTCCAAAATTCCTCTCGTTCAGGTTTGGAAGGCTAAAGAGCCAACTGCTTCTAGCCTGTCTGAGCAAGATACGAATAACTCTCCTATCACTCCCTATGCTCCTACCACTGCTTCTGTTCTTGAGTCCGCGATGTCCAACGAACCTTCAAGTAAGCCGCCGCCTCCTGGGTAGAACGCCACTGTTGCTACCGACCCCCTTTCGCCCTGCCTTCACTTATCCTCTCAATTTGTGATATTGTCTGAGATTGATGATGCCACTGGCCATTCTATTCAACCTATACCATCTGTTCCCTAATCTAGTGACATTCTTGAAATAGTTGCTAATGAAGTGGTTAATATAGCTACCAAATATGTCAAACCTTCTGCTTTAACTGCCCCTGATTTTGTGCTTTTTGAAATACGCCCTGCTACTACAGATGTAATTCTCGTTCAGTCTAATGCTACTGCCAATACAACATTTGTTATGAAGGGTATATATGGGGACTCTGCCAATGTAGCTTCAACTAATACAGAATTAGCTGCACCAATTTAGACCTTTTCTACTGCCGTTGAGATTCCTTAGGTCATTTTTTAGGGTCCTATGCCAACTCAAGTTCAGGATGATTTCTGGCTTGGTACAGATTCTGGTCAACAGAATGTGGAGATTTCCAGAATGGTCCAGTCTGAAGGAGAAACCACTATACCGAAACGGGGTCGTCCTGTGGGTTCAAAAAATAAGAAAGTTACTTTTGATGATGAATCTCTTCGCCGATCGGCGAGAGCTCCTAAGGCTACTTCTTCTGCTCATCACTCATGATTAGTAGCCTAATTTGGAATATACGTGGGGTGGGTAACACGGCCTCCCAACGTCGTCTTAAATCTTTGACTGATGTGCACAAATTGTCTGCGGTTTTTGTGATTGAGCCAATGGTGCAACCTGCTTTTTTGGATGGACTACTGCGGAAACTACACTTTACATCTGGCTATGTTTCAGACACTAATAAAATATGGGCCCTTTTTCTAATGCTTATTCCGCTACGTTACTTAGTGGTACCGAACAAGTTATGCACTTGCAATTAACCCATGCTAATGTGCCAACAGTTTTTTATCTCTCTGTAGTCTATGCGAGGTCAACAAGACGGGACCGTCTTGCATTGTGGTCTGAGTTATGTGCTTTTCGAGCTGCTCATGCTAATGTCCCGTGGTTATTAGGGGGTGACTTTAATGTCATCCGCAGTCTGGATGAATATAGTGGTCTTGGATCTCCTGAGCTTGCCTCTATGGATGACTTTAACTCTTTCATAGCTTCTTGCAGCCTGTTGGAACTTCCCACGTAGGGTGCTGATTTCACTTGGGTAGGCACTAGATCCAATGGTCGTGTTATCAAGAAGTTGGATCAGACATTGGTCAGTACAGAGTGGGCCGATCTATTTCCGATTTCTTCTATTCAGAACTTAAATCGAACGGGGTCAGATCATAGCCCGATGTTGTGCTAATTTAACACGGAACTAGTTTCACGGCCACGCCTCTTTCGTTTCCAGCGGATGTGGCTACGTCGCAATGATTTCCTCTCTTTGGTCAAATTGAATTGGACTCAGCCAATTGCCTGTCATGGTATGTTACAGTTTTCCCTAAAGCTTCGTCGCTTCAAATCCTATTTGCGGCTCTGGAACAAGGAGCAGTTTGGGGATGTCTTCCTCAATCTGAAAACGGCAGAGTCAGCTGTGCTGCAGCTGGAAAGAGAGTTTGAAGAATCTGGGACCAATGATGTTCTAATGAGGCTGAACAAATCCATAGCTGAACTGCTACTACGGCTTAAAGAACATGAGGATTTTATGCTTCAAAAGTTGAGATTGAAATGGCTTAAGGAGGGTGATGCTAACACTGCATATTTTCACGCCTCTTTGGCAGAGAAACGAACACGATTGGGGATACACAAGATTAGAGATAGTAATGGGCAATGGTTAACAGACCCGGCACACATTGAACTTGAAGCGGTCAGATATTTTCAATCCCTCTTATTAACAGAGGTAGTTGAGGATGAGGAGGAAGCCACATCTAGGCTGCTAAGCCACATACCGAGGCTTGTTGAGGATGTGGACAATGTTTTGTTGTTGCAACCAGTTACAATGGAGGAGGTTAAGCAAGCAGTCATGAGTTTATCGTCTACTAGTGCGCCGGGAATTGATGGATACTGTAGAGCTTTTTATCATAATTGTTGGGACATCATCTGTTATGATCTCTTTGATGCCTGTACTGAATTTATGTCAAGGGTTCCAATTCCTCGTGAAGTAAGTAGCACATTGATTTCTCTCTTGCCGAAAAAGCTAAGTGTTAATTCCTTTTCTGACTTTCGACCAATCAGTCTCTGTACCTTCCTGTATAAAGTCTTCACGAAGATTCTTACGGAACGGTTGAAAACTGTTTTACCTAAGCAGTCGGCCTTTTTACCTGGGCGGGACATTGTGGACAACATAATGATGGCTCAGGACTTATGTCAATTTCTGAATCACCCTGCTCGAGGAGGTAATATCATTCTCAAACTGGATATGATGAAAGCTTTTGACCGTGTTTCTTGGTCATTTCTCTCCCGTATACTGGCAGCTTTTGGTTTCCATGGTAGGCTTATTAGGCTGATTATTGGGACCCTTTCCAGCTGGTTCTCAATTTTGGTGAATGGTAGTCTAGTGGGATTCTTCCAGATAACCCGAGGCATCAAACAAGGTGACCCTTTGTCACCTTATTTGTTTATCTTAGTTTTGGAGGCTCTGACTCGCTCTATGCAATCATTTATGATGCAAGGCAGGATATTGCCCTATGGTGTGCCTACTCGCTCGGCAGTCATCTCACATCTCTGCTTTGTTGACGATTTAATTATTTTTATCCGGAGCGATAAACGGTCACTAGTACAGCTTAACCTCTTGCTTGCCGACTATGAAGCAGCCACGGGACAAAAGGTTAACAAGCAAAAAAGTTGTTTTATATTGCCAGAAGGCGTGTCTCCCAATCATCAAAGAGATGTTCTACAGCTCCTGCAAATGGGCCAAGGCTATTTCCCCTTGCAATATCTAGGTTGCAGACTATTCCGGGGCAGAAAGACAGAGCGTATGTTCACTCATTTAGTTGAGGCAATTGAGACACGAGTTTGTAGTTGGAAGAATAAGTGGCTATCCCCTGCAGCTCGGATGATTTTAATCAAACATGTCTTATCCTCCATCCCACAACACGTCTTCACTGCTATTGAACCTCCTAAATCCATCTTATATAAAATGGAGAAGGTCTTCTAACAGTTTTTATGGGGAAGCTATTTTGCAGCTGATAAACGACATTGGCATTCATGGGATCGTCTTTCATTCCCGATGGATGAAAATGGGTTGGGATTCTGAAAATTGGAGGATATTGTAGCAGCCTATTCGATTAAGCTATGGTGGAAGGTCAAAAACCAAATGGGTCTTTGGGCTAAATTTGTTACCACATTATCACCAACTGCAAGACGTAGAACGCATTGGCGGAGAATTGCCAAAGTAGATTGGATTGCTCAGGAATATGAGTATGTTTCTATCCATACTGGATTGGTGTCCTTCTGGACAGATAATTGGTCAGGTCTTGGAGCTTTTTCTTCGTTAGATCAAGTAAAACAACTTCCTATCCCACTGCTCACTGTCCAGGATTTATTTTCCCATCGAGAAGAATTGTTGGGCTGCATTATTCCTCTCTTGCAACCTAATCATGCTGCATTTATAACTACTCATTCCCAGCAATTTTCTTCTGGGCCTGATCGGCGAATTTGGAAACCAACTGTTACCGGAAAATTTAGCCTTTCTTCTGCTTATGAATTGGTACGATCCCGTAACCCTGTCCATGTCTTTCTTAGTCAAGCTTAGAATAAGCTTCTGCCTAAGAAGATCTCTATTTTTGTATGGCATCTCTATAATTCCCTTTTTCCTTTCCCGGAAACATTGAACAAGTTGGGTTTCTCTCTTAATCCATCGAGATGTAGTATTTGTTCCTTAACAGCCGACAGTGTGCAGCATCTTTTTTATGAGTGTCCCACAGCCAGAATGGTATGGAGATATTTTGCAGCCCTGTTAGATCTTTATCTATCTTTCCCCCCTGCACTATGGCTCTTTATACGGGAGTGGTCTACTCTTGGAAGGGGGGCAACTGCAAGACCTGTGATCATTTCGGTCATATCTTATTTCATCATTTGGGAGCTGTGGAAAATGTGTAACCTGCGCGTATATGAGGGTAAGTCCACAACGGTCTCAGCCTTGATTTTTTCGATTATGCAACATTTCTCCTCTATGGTGAGAGTTCATAAATTATTTCCAAAGGATAGACAGGAAATGGTTAATTTATCCACTTCTTTTAACTGTCCTTTTCAATTGCCTCGCAAGCCGGTGATTATGACTTTATGTTGGAGGCCCCCGGATGATTGTAACATTGTTCTTAACACTGATGGCTCATCGCTTGGATGTCCCGGACCTTCCGGTTGGGGATTCGTGGTACGATATGCCAATGGTTCTTTCCTTTTTGCTGAGTGTCGATACTGTAACTCAAATGTTAGCTTCGCCATGGAAATAGAGGCCATAGTTTGTGGCCTTCGATTTTGTGTTGCCAGTGGGTTCCGAAAAATACAGGTTCAAACAGACAATATGGGTATTGTGCAACTATTGAATCATAATTCAGAATTTTGGCCTTGGAAGTATGAAGCAGCGATTGAAGATATTCGAAATATGCTCTCTGTCTCGACTTCGTCCATTATCCATGTTTATCGAGAGGTTAATAGCTTTGCGGATTTTTTAGCAAAGTTAGCTTCGGATGGTAATTCGACACAATTCGCTACGGCAATTGCTCTACCTATTCATCTCCGAACAATCTTGCGAATGGAACAGAATTTTGTTCCATACATACGATATAAACCATGAGACTTACATCTGTTCTTCCCATGACTTTTGTACTGCACTTTCTCTACTCTTTTAGAGCCATGTATTAATAAAATCCCCCCTTTTTTAAAAAAAATAAAAAATAAATAAAAAATAAAAAATTTTAGTGTGTCAAGATTAATTATCATATTAATTAATTTTTTTTAATATGTGTAATAAAATTATGAAATTTTACAATGATTATTTAATAATAGATATAATATGAAAAAGACAATAATATTTATACAACTATACAAGTAAAAAAAATCAACAATAGCTAAAAGTACAACAACTACATCAATTAAGAGTTTTTGTACATAATTTATAAAAATGTTAAAAATTTGAAAATATTATATTATAAACTTAATAAACATATTTTTTAAAAATATATATTAAAAAGAAATATAATAATTTATTAGACATGTAACAATAATATTTGAAATAAATTCATTGTACTTAGATAATAACTTTTTTACATTTACATTATAATTAATTATTATAATAAAATTACAAAATTAAAATTAAATTGACTTGTTTGTAAGGAATAATTATGACAACATTATCATTGCCACATATTTTTAATAAATATATATTGATTCATATTTCCTATAAATTTTTTTGTATAATTTATTGATAATTTCATCTTACATTTTCCTATAAATGGTTATGCTATAATTTATAATTTATGAATTTTAAAAAAATACAACTACAACTTTTTCAAATTATCATAAAATAAATATATAAAAATTTTAAAAATATATTAAATGACTGGGCCGACTGAGGAAATTGGGACTAGGAGAGGTCAAGCCAACATCCATGCTAATTC
>JAOTIZ010050513.1:0-13413 GCA_027123425.1 Erythroxylum panamense
CAACATTTGTGGTATCAGAGCAAGAACTCGATGTTGGTTAAAGAGATTACAAGGAGCCAGGGTCAGTATTATGGTATTCAAGGGTTGGGTTCTGAAAACGGTACCCAACAGATAACATCCGCTGTAAGTGCAAATTGAGCATTTAAATGGTATAATTAACTGAACGAAATACTTGTGTGAGAAGTATAGTATATATACAAGCTTTGGATAGGGAAGACGTTTTCAAGTAACCTGGTGAAGACAATGGTGCATAAGAAACATGCATTTTTAATTTTCGTTTAAAATAATTCAAAAATTAAAAAAACATAAAAAAAAGTAACCTATTAAGAGATTCATCCTTGTTATGGTAAGGAATAACAAGTTATTTTGGCAAGAAAATTTGATCTTGCTCATTGACTGGTTCTGTCCCTTCTCCTACTCGTAATAAAAATTCAAAAAAATTTGGATTTGACATAGCTCTCATATTTATTATCAAAGAGAATTTATGCATGTCTGGCCAAAGATGCAAATTTAGAAGATTTGAATCAATCAGTTGTTGTCTTATGGCTTGGTCAATAACTAGTAAAGTCTGACGAAAATCACCACCCAGTACAACAATCTTTCCTTCAAAAACCTGATTCAAGTCCATGATATCTTGAAGTAAGTCATGAAATGCTTCAATGACTTCTCCTTTTGCCATTGAAGCCTCTTCCCATAAGATAATACTATATTCAAATATCAATTTTGCAATACTGGTCTTCTTACTTAATTGACAAACTTTCTTTTTTGAAAAATCAAGCGGGATTTTAAATCTTAAGTGAGTTGTCCTGTCACTAGGAAGGACTGATGATACAACACCTGAGATAGCAGTAGCAATTGCAACATGACCTTGTGACCATAGAATTGCAAGAAGAGCTTGATACAAAAAAGTTTTCTTAGTTCCACCGAGACCATCAATAAATTTTTTTTCACCATTTGAAGCCATAACTGAATGCATACTCAAATCAAATATGTACTTTTGCTCATCATTCAACCTTAAATGTAACAATAAGTCTTCTGGATCAACCTGTATATTCTTCTCACTTTGTATTTCTTTACTAACATGCTGATGATAGGCAATATCAAAATGATAATCAGCAAAATGATAATCGCTAAAGCTTTTTCTCATTTGTTCAAGTGATTTATTAATATCTTCAAGGGTCATCCTTGTAACATCTTCAGATGTATATGTGTTATAGGAGGAAACATGTTGGTAATCATAACAAAGACCATCTCTAAATGTTTTCCAAAGCTATTTAGGGTTTGTCGGTGAACAATAGAAGAGAAGAGTAGCAAATAAAATTCCAAATGAAGCTGGCATTTGAAATAAAACAGCTTCCTCAAGAGTTTGTTGTATGTAAAAATCGGATGCTAGCTATCCTAACTTCAGCGCAGCCTCACTAAAATAACTTGTTTTTTCTCCATCAACAGTTAACAAGTCATTCAATGATTTTGATCCTTTAACATGTGTGAGTAACAACATGTTTTATTTTTTCGATTCCAAACAAAATATTTTAGAAAATCTTTATACAAACATTTCATGGTTTTTGCATTTTTATTTGTCAAATTCATTTTGAAAAATTCAGTCAGCATTGTTTTAGAGAAGTCAATTCTTCTCAACAAATAAAATAGATATGCATTTCTGTCAAAGGAAATAAATTGTTGGTTTGGAAGATGAACCTAAAGTATATAAACTGATGGATTAATCTCTGCTAGTCGAAATTCATATATACCTCAGAAAGCTTCAGGAGGTGAAATCCAACGACCTTCTTGGAAATTACTAATTTCATCAATATCGGTGCTGGTCTCTTAATCCACAATGCTAAAATTGACAAGATCATGACCTTTGAAGACATATTTGTATAAGTATTTTACGAGTTTCATTGTGGAACAAATTTCAACATTTATGTGACAATCATCTAGCCAATATATCCGGCCTATCTTGTGGTTTCTTATGAAACTTAAGATTATCTTGAATCTTTTTCCACAAAGGGTTACAAGTAATGGTGAGGAAAATATTTGGTTTACCATACTTTTGCACTAGAGTCATTGCATCAAGATAATGTCGTTTCATGTCCCTTGGACCATCAACAATTTTAGAACCTTCTGTTTGACCCACAGTAATACTGTCCAAAACATTTCACATTATCTCTGCCCTTATCTCATTCAGTCTTTTTCTGTGGAAATCAAGTCTAGATGTTTCGATCTTTATGTAAGCTCCCACAACAAATTGTTGCAGTAGTCTTAAGCTATGGAGCGGTATGGATTCATCGTGTTCTCTTATTTGGAGCCAATAACAATAATATTCTCTAGGGGAGATAGTACCATCTTCATAGTAACCTTAATCAGCAACTAATAGTAAAAACAAATAAATTTGATAAATTTAATCATAAAAAGAATCAATTTATTTAAAGTGGAAAAGGAAAAGATAAACTTGCCTATGTTTTCCATAGTAAACAATTCAGATGGATCAATGAAAAAGTTGAAATTAACATCAGATTCTCCATCTAAAACATTACCTCTGTTTCTCTTTGAAATCAACCACTTAATTCAACAATGCCATCTAGATTCACCATGAGAAAATAAAAGAGGATATTGAAGGGTGTCATAATAAGCATAATAAGACTGGATTCTATAAATAGTGCCTAAGTAAGTATAGACTTGGATGTAAGAACATTTTTTAATTTTTCATCATCGATCTCAGTCTATATAGCAGCCACTTGTGATGGACTAGGAAGATTGTAAACACGCTGATAAAGGTCTGGATAACACCTTAGAACTATTGCATGATCCTCAAGTGTTGGAACGTCCCTGAGACTTCTAAAGAATTTAGTGTAAGGATTATCTCGTAGAATCGCCATAATCAGTTTTAATGTATCGTCACACAGTTTATCATAATTCTTAGTCCTCTTTTTCAATTCCTCATCAGTATCAAAGAAATAAAGTTGGATATCAGATACCTTATTAGTTGTTGAAAGTAAACTGTCAAGAAAATGATAAACTTGACCTTAAATATGGAATGTATAAACGCCTTTCTTATTTTTCATGAGTTCTCGATCATACCTAACTCTATATGAAGTAAATGTCACATTGTTATTATATGTACAAACATTCTTCCTGAAATGTTCAAATTCTTCATCTTCACCAATAAATAATCGTTTTAGCATTTGAGGAGTAACAATGGAAATATGTCCTAATGAACAACAGAATGATGGAGGTTCAACATAAAATCTCTTTGCATGATAATGTCCATAATTTAGAACAAAACAAAGTTGTTGAGGCTCAACAAATAAATTCTACAGGGATGCTAACTTTAAGGAAGAACGATGACAATCTATCCCTTAGAACATATAAAAATAAGATGATCACTTCGTGTAGTAATAATATTAAAAATATAGATTAAAAAACTTATACCTTGATCTACATCAAATATCACTGAGTTAGGTTGAACTGAAAGAAAGTTATCACATGTCATATTAGATGCTTCAAATGTTGATGTCGTATGAACAACTTTTTCTAGTTGGAAAGAGGAATGAGTTGCATCAACAGGATTTACATTAAAATCGAAAGTTCGATTTTGTGGTAGTTGTCCACTAGATTGATGAATAAAGAGTTGATTGCTAGATGGTTCACTATCAATGATATAATAGGAATGTTGATCATCAACTGTTTGACAAAGTGTAGGCAAAGTAGTGTTTCTCTTTTTTATAGCAAGAGTTTTTCTAAGTTATAAGAATTTTTTTTCATTTTCTAGCATTTCAGCATACTTTTGACATCTCTTGGGATTTGTATCCATATCTGAATGCAAACAACTCTACCTTCTTTATATATCAATTAATAATATATTTTAAAAATATTAAAATATCCGTACTAAAAATATTTGAGAAATATTAACGCAAGTACAACTAAAGATATATATAAATATATATTATTAATATTATTCAATGATATATATATATATATATATATATATATATCCAACGAGGCTTAGTTACATTAATAAATGTTGCCTATAATTTAAAAATATCAAAATATAACATGATAAAAAAATGAAGCAATAATGTCAACTTTATCGATGAATATAAGACAATAAATCTAACAAACCGTAGATTTAATAAAGAGTTTATCGTGAAGAAATAATATCTACTGTGTCTATTAATATAACAAAATACATCTAATAAACCATACATTTAACAAAGAAGTTCAAAATTTTAAAAAGTTTGCATAATAATATTGGCTGAATATACAGTGAGATCAATAAAGGATTAGAAGAAATATAAAAGGTTAATTCATGTCCATATGACGTAAGTGAGTATATTAAAAAAGTAAAATTGTATATTTAAATTATTAAATATGGATAAATAAATAAAGAAAGTAATTTTCATATTATTGGAAAGGTGATAAATGGGACGAATACAATGGAATTTTATATAATAAAATTTTTGACAAAATTAAATATACCTGAATAGCGCAAGAATGAACAACATAAGAACGAACAAGAAGAAAACCTAAAAAAATTAAGGTTAAATGTGGTGAGAAAAAAACAATTTCAGAAAATGGTATATTTAAAAATTAAATGCGGCGACTGACAAGTTTATGATATGATAGTTATGTAAATAAAAACTGCTCAAAATTATTTATCATGTATTTTGCACAGACATAATAACTGAAAAACAAAATCCTCAATTTTGGTAAGAATTCTATGTAATGTCACAGTCTGATTTGAGATAGGAAAAACCCTTAATTATTATTAAATAAATAAGGTTGGATAACATTAATATAATCATGTATAGCTTACTTTCTACTTTTTATTGTTGTAATTTATCGAAAATGAATTTTTTTAATTTATGAATTTCCATATTTGAGATATAAATGAGTTAAGAAGTGCATGAAATTATAAATATGTATGTTTATTGTGTTTTGTCATTCTAGTTACCCTCTTTACCATCTGAGCATATGATAATATGACCTAGTATGTAAATTTATCTTTTACTTTGAAATTTAATCTTTTTCTTTCTTTATATATGAGTTATTACAAAAGATTTTTATAATTAAAACATGAACTAATTTAAAGTTGCAATCAAGTTAAAATATATAATTAAAAAATTTTAAATTGTTTAGTAGTGAATTACGACTTAGTTAAAGATTTGGAGATAAAAATACAAATTTAAAACTTAAATTCAAACATTAAAGTCAAACATTAATAAGATGAAAAGAAGAGTCTACAGTGTAATCATTTGCGATCACAAGTTTTTAATTTGCTCCGAGTGCTTCCTCTAATACATATACAAGAGACAATGTGTTTAATAAATTAAGCCACGCAACTTTGGCTTGTTCTATAGATCATTTACGCAAAAATCTAGGTTAATTTGTTATGAAAAGAAATTTGATAGGAAAAAAAGTTTAATGGAATAAATAAATTAATAATAATTTATAATTAAGAATAACATAAACATAATAATAAAAGTTACAACCGTGCATGCATAATATAAAGTGAATAACTAATGATTAATAATTATCATAAGTTACAATGGTGACTAGTATGACTCTTTAATATATAGACTAACAGTTACACAAATAGACAAATAAGATTAATAAACTCACAACATAACAATAAAAATTAATAAATAGTCAAATAGAAGGTTGTCAAGAAAAAGTTTTTTCCACTTATTGGTAATTTTTAAGATTCAACTATTTTTTCCAATGGTTTAAGGCTAATTGTTTGAACTCTGCATTATTGGCCAATGGTGATCATATAGATGCTACTTTCTTGGCAATTGTTTGGTCCATCTGGTGTGTTGGAAATGAAGTCGTTAATGAGGATTATATTATTCCTCCTCTTGAACAATTCCGCTCTATGGCAAGTACCATACGGGAGTGGAATCAAAGTTTTTTGAAACCTAGTGCTACAAGTCATAAAAGCAGCAGGTTAGTCTGCTAGTAGCGACCTATGAATAATTTTGTCAGTCTTAATGTGGATGAGAGTGCTCTGAGAAACTCGGGTGATGTAGGTATCGGTGGAGTCCTCCGTGATGGTCATAGAAAATGACTTGGTGGATTTTCTGAATATATTGACAGAAACACTAATATGAGTGCTGAATTGCTTGCAATAAGAATGGGGCTTCATATTGCTTGGGATAAGGGATTTTAACAAGTTGCATTATTCCCAGATTCTATGGAAGCCTTGAGATTAATTCACGCTACCAATTATTACTTCCATCCTCATGCAAACCTCATTGAAGATAATAAAGTTATGCTCAACTGGGGTGAGATGTGTCTTGTGATCATATCCTCAGGGAGGGTAATAGTGTAGCTGATATTTTAGTCAAAATGGGTAGTCATGATAAGCTGGCATTTTAGTTTTGATTGTCTTCCCTGAGCTCAGTCCTTATGGCTCTTGTTGGTGACACTGTTGGTACTTTGTTTGAGAGAGCACGATAGCTGAGCTTGGCTCTTTGTTTCTTTGTTTCTTTTCCTTTGCTTTGTTGTTTTAACTTTCCTTTGCACACAAAAAAAAGAAGATTTAAGAAGTAACTCTTGTTAATAATAACTAAGAAAACCTAACCAGAAAAAGACGGCAGTCGAATTTAGTACCCTGAACAACATATCATTAAGAGAAACTTACCGATGGTGGATAAAGAAAGAGACAAGCCTTCTTTAATGCAACGGAGATGATGTCATGCATTCAATTATGACTTTTTATAGTTTTGTGCCGAAGTTTATAAATGTAATTAGAATCAAACAAGGCAACATTTGTATGGTTAAAAGACATAGAATACGGGTCAAATTTAAAAAGTTTACACAGGATAATAAAATACAAGTCAAATTTAAACAGTTTACACAGGATAAAATGTTTCAAAACTCAACTTTGTTAAAAACTCTAAGTGACAATTGAAATTTTTATATAACAGTTGATGAAAAAAATAGAAATTAGTTGTGGTTTGGGTAGGCCCGTACCATTGAGTTTTGTCCCCTTTGGTTCTAGGTTATTTACGCGGATCTTGTCGCTCGAACTTGTGACCTCAGGGTTTTGTTGGTGCAAGACTCACGCCTCTTACCACTTTAATAAACCAAACATGCATACTTACAAATGAAATTGATAAAAATTTAATGAACAGAAAAAATTATGACAAAGGGTAAGGAAGAACATACAAATGGTGGCAATCTCTTATTTGCTGAAATAGAAAAGATGAGTTGTCTTGAATATATAACTTTTATAGTTTGGAGATGGAGAACGTGATATGAGAAGTTAACATTTTTATGGTTAGAGAAGAAAATATAAGGATGTTGTTTGATTGATAATAATTATCTTGTCACGTCTTTTAATTAGAAAACGATCGGAAGATTATTATAATAGGTTGGATTAATTACAACTGAGAAAGTAATGAAATAATACGGCTTGATTGACTAGCACAGTAACATCTTCATTCAAAAAATTATTTCTTAACCACTCAATAAATATTTTTGATTATTGTTTGTTTTTATGTATATCAAAATGTCACATAACATAAATAACTATTTAAAACTGTGCCGTAATAAAATTTGAAATTAGTTTTGGGACTCCAAATTTAAGATCAATAAAATTTTGTTTAATATAATAAAATTTACAGTTAATAATAAAATTTTATATAATAATTTTTGTAGTTATTAAATAAAGTTTAAATTGACATTATCAAGATCGATTATTGCCGGTGGAGAGATGATAAGTGATTTCATTTTAAATTAAAATTATGTTTTAATGCAATTACTTTTGGATGATAGAAGATAATAATTATTTAGTTGAAATTACTTGTTAAATTTGTGTTTTAATGCAATGGTGTTAAAATTGTGTTTCAATGTAATGGTATTAAGATGATAGAAGGGAAGAAGGTAATAATAATTTGAGTTTTGAAATTAATATTGAGACTCCAAATTTAACATCAATAAAAAAGTTTAATATAATACAATTTATATTTAATAATTAAATTCTATATAATAATTTTTGTAGTTATTAAATAAAGCTTAAATGGACATGATTGAGATTGAATATTGTTAAAGTTAGAAAAACTCACAGAAAAAACTCAACTCGGAAATGAAATCAGAATACAATGGACTTTATTGCTAATACCAACGCTACTTATAGCAGTACAAAAAGAATAGAAACGTTAAATAGAATCCCTAAAAATATGCTAACAGAAGCGACAAACAAACTTTGTGGTCCCTACAAAACAGGAGCCTTATTAGCAGATATCAAGCTAATTATCTAACAAACTAACAGCTGGACTAACGACTAATTCAACTTTAACAAATATTGCCATTTTTAAACGCCAGTCAAGTCGAGAGATAATAAGTGATTTCATTTTAAATTAAAATTGTGTTTTAATACAATTATGTTTAGATGATAGAAGGTAATAATTATTGAGTTGAATTACTTCTTAAATTTCTGTTTTAATGCAATGGTGTTAGATTTGTGTTTTAATGCAATGGTATTAAGATGATAGAAGGTAATAATAATTTGAGTTCAAATCAAATAAAGTAACATTTGTCACTTAACCGAAATTGTGTTTTAGCATAAAGATGACATAAGGTAATAATAATTTAATTTAAAATTATAACAACTCACGTCCATGACTTGAAAAGTCACAAGCATTACAAAGGTCATGAAAATAATAACTTGCACGGCACTTATCACGGTTGTGACAAAAGGAAGTCACAACCATGATTTAAATGGCCTAACCACGATTATGACCGTGACTTAAATGGGCTAATCACGGTTGTGATTTCTTAAGTTACAACCGTGACATGGATTGCGTGAACAAATACGGCCATTCAATGAATTTTTTGATAAATGATAAATTATACATTATAAATAGTTAATAATTATATCTTAAAAAAGATAAATGAACTTTTAATATATATTAAAAGAAACGAATTTTTAATATATATTAAATTACCCAAATAATTTGTTAACATGACTAATTGTCTACAGTATCCTTATAACCACGAAATAATATACTCATTTCAATATCCACAAAATTTTAATATGTATTAAATGTCAAAATAAATGTTAACCAGTTTCATAATAATTTTAAAGATGGTTAAATTTTTTAACAAATATAACACAGATGTTGAGAGGAAGATAATTTGAAAGTTGATCTATAATTAGTGAAGCAATTCTAAGTTTATAGAGGCATTCACAATTATGTATGATGGAGCCAATTTTCGAATTGCAAGGGAAATCAAGGTTTAACTGATTAAGACATTATAAAGTCAAAAGTGAACCCAACTTGCAATTGTTATCGAAGCAGAACATAGCGTTATTTTCATTTGCAATTTAGAAATTGACACTAATAGACAAGAAATCCCTCGTTATGAGAATTTTACTAAAAAATCTAAACAAGGAAAACTTACATTTGATTCATTATAAGCTATGGTTCTTGACTATGTAAGGGTGAATTTGTTTAACGTGGAATCATAATCAGTGAATAATTTCTAAATCCTGTTAATTAAGAGGACTTTTATTAAATGACAAATATAGAATTAATGAGGTACATTTTATGCTTGGGAGAAAAAGATTTGGACCAATTAACTTTATCACAAAATTGATTGTTTGCATATCCACACGACAACAATTGTTATGTTTTGCTCAATATTTTTTGTCAGTTTGTGGTATATAACATCGAAGAGAAGGAAGCATTCTTAGTAGATTAATATAAAATAAGTTATATTAATTTTTTGACCATTCAAAGTTTTTCTTCCAACCAAACTAAACATCACAAGTAATTGTTGCTCTTGATATTTTATAAAATATAAACTTTTCTATTATGACAAACTTAATAATTGTTGTTTTGTTAATGTAAAAACAGGCAAATATAAATTCATAGTCTTATAGCGGACAAAAAGATTTCATCATATCTGATAAATACAAAAGCATTCCATTGTATCAACAAAAAGATTTCATTATATATAATAAAAAAAAAGTTGTGCACTCTGCGGAACTTAATTCTTAGTTTAAAACCGATTTGATACAGACATGTGAGGTAGTTTGAGATGAGGTGGTATAATAAATACAAGACCACCGATTGGCAGTCGCATAATTGACCTATAAATGATCTCGTTATAGGGGCTTCTATAAAATTTTAAGAATGGTAAAAAAAAAGCTCGTTAGATTTGTGAGATTTATAAGTCTTTTTAAAAAACAAAAACATAGCAGGTGATCGAAAGAAAAAGGGTTGTGGGGTTTGTGGTTTAGCAATTTTAATTGGCTCAGTTGTGGTAAGACATTGTAGAATGGGAGTAAATGCGAATAAAATTTTGTTGGTGGTTGTTGCATAAGCATTAATATTTTGATGGCGTGTGATGCAAAGGAGATAGATCTCGCATTGAATGAGTTAATGTATGGTGAGGTTAAAGAAGACTTGCTAGTGGACCCTATTTCTGAAAAAGTTTGTGGGGTTAAAGTAAGATACCATAGTTTGCTCGAGTTAGAATGTTGTGACACTGTAAATGAAAACCTTGACAAGTATGAGTCATCTTTAACTGTTGATCTTATGGAAGGGTCAAATCAAAGAGAAGAAATATGGGAAAATTCTAATGATTTTCAAAGTCAAGTGAGCATATGATCGTGGTGATCGTCGAAAATTCAATAAATGGTAGGATACCTTGTAACAACAATAAAGATTTGAATTATAAATTAATAAGACACCCTGTAATAACAATAACAATTTGAATTATAAATTAATAGGAGACAACACATTAGAAAAATATCGAGAAGAAGGTAAAAAGTGTAACATAAGTAGGCTAGTAGTAATGTGATGATTTATGTTTAAAAAATCTAAAAAAATTAGTGTTTTCCATAAAGATGTTAAAAGCGAGATAAAATAAACAAGAATTATACATATGAACAAGAGAAATATATAACAATATTACCTTCCATAGATAAGAAAACAAAGACAACTGGTCGATTACAAACACTTTGTAAATTCTGGTCAGATAATAGTTGGAAACAATTTTCAATGCTGATTAAAATACATTCAAGAAAGTTAAAGCAGGCATGAAAAACCTTAAAAAGATTATAAAAACAAATTATAAGATAACATATGACAACATTAAATGAATTTACTTATTTGCATCTAATTAAAAGGTTTTTCATAAAAAAACTATAAGTTCACAATACAATAAAGACACAGTAACCTTTTTTTAAAAAAATAGTTACTATACTTTTATGGGTTATCACATGAGTTTCTAAAAAAATCAACATACTTATATCAAAAAGAATTACAAATTGTTCGCAGTTTTTACACATAATTGATATAGCAACTTCCAAAGTAAATGCAACGAAGCGTGTGAATCTACAGAAATCAAGGCAAAAGATAAAATTTTGATATGATTAATAATCAACTAAGAAGGATAAAAATTGAAAAAGATATACAATAAAAAATTATATATGGTCACTTACAATTTTCGTAAGTGAAACTTTCAATAATCTTGTTTAAGGCGAAATATCTTCAACCAAGAATAGTAAAAGAATAATAAAGCTTTGTAACGAGTTTAGAAGTAACAAATGTCATAATGAAATTTAGAAAGGGTATATGTAAACAATAGGTTTTGAAAAATAAAAAAAGAATTAGACATAATTGATATAGTTTAAAACTACCAAAACAGACTTAGAACTTTCATAGTGACCTGCTAAATAAGCAAGCCTTTCTATGAGTTCAGTGAAAAATTCAGCCGCTGTTAATTTCTTTACATTAAAAAAACAATAGAAAGTAAAAAAAATATTTCGTAAAGTCTCAAGCAATATTTGTTGTTATTTATTTTGGATAAATCAACATTTATTTATAATGGAAGAAACAGAAAGAGGATTGATTTAAAAAAACAAAAGAGTCAGATGAAAGTATATAAAAATTATTATGGCAATACCGATAACTATATTGTCTCTAAGAAAGGCAAGCCTTCAAATTTTTTACAGCTAACTTAACGTTGTCACCATTAGCTCTTAGGAATCGTTGAATACAATTCTTAATACAAAATTTCTTCTGTTATCAGGTAGAAAATAATGTTGACTAAAGAAGTTATTTTGTGCAATATTGATATAACATTGCTTCTTCCTACTTAAAAAAACGAAACAGTAGAGAAAGAGAAGTATCTTACCTACTTTTATGATAGAGGACTTTCCTTCGTTAGATACTGAATAACAATTTTACTTTTCTGAATCAATTGGGCAAAATCTTTAACTTGATATACAGTTTTTTTGTTGCCCATTTTGAACAAGTAAAACAAGACGACGGGAATAGAGTTGGAATAGACTGGAATTGTTGAGAAACAAAATTCAAAATAAAAGGAAGGCATTTGTCTAAAAAATTTAAAACATATTATTAAAGCTAAATTAATTATTTCCATATTTCATTTATAACAACCAAATGAATTTAATTTATAATACTGTGTGTTTAAATAGTCGGCGTATCTATTGAAAGATTACCTGTCATTGAAATTGACAGCAAATCTTTTTGGAACATTATATTTTCTGAGCAGACGGAGTGTATTTCTGCACAAAATTAGCAAGTTAATGTTGCTGATGAAAAAGAATTGAAATATGTCAAACCCTTTTGGAGCGGCTTAATATGTCATGTTGTGAAGTATTTAAAAAGTGCTTTTTTAATCTTTTCCTAACAAATTTGTTGAAATAATAACAATTTGTTGTAATACTAACTTAACCTATATTCTTATTCAAATGGATAAGAAAAACCTGGGTAGCATGATTTACTAAACACATTGTTAACAACAAAAATGAGGAAAAGAATTTAAGAACATTATACATGGGAGTGACTTAACATATCATGCTCATGAAGCATCTAATTTGCTTAAGCCGTTTTTCCCTAATAAATTTCTTGTAATAGCAAGTTAATCTAAGTTCTTATCCAAACGATAAAAAAGACAAACTTATATTACTTGATTTATTAAACAGACTGTCTCTTGTATATGTATTAGACAATATAGTAAAAGTAAATTAAAGAGGTATGTACCAACTCTTCTTTTTGTTCTATTTATATTTAACTTTAATGTTTGAATTTAAGTTTGGAATGCACATTTTCTTTAATGATTTTAAATATAATTTAATTAATCAATCAATTAATTATTATTTAATTAATCAATTAAATAATTATTTTGTAATCAATTAATAATAATAATAATATTCATCATTATCATTATTAGATTTTGGGCCACGTAGCGGGAGAAGGAAAAAGTTACTCGTAATATGAACAATTTGGAGGAATATGAAGCAGATCTGATAGAAAATTGCGAATTCGAGTAATAAGAAAGTCAACCTAGGTAAGCCTAGAAGAAAATCAACGCCATTTCTCACAAAGAAAGCAGTTGATCGGCGACGAAGAGGGGGAATTGAAAATCTGGGAT
>JAOTIZ010050676.1:0-13394 GCA_027123425.1 Erythroxylum panamense
TGACATTTTAGGGGAGATGCTGTCAAAATTTCCATAATGGGCAGAAACTTTGACTGCATTTTTGACCCTCTTAGAGTATAAATTGGATTAGAGGGTCTTCTTGAAGATTGTAGTTTAGGTTTTGATCTTTACAATGATGTATAATATGTTATTTGTGGATGTGAGAATTGGAAGATATGAAATTGTGAAGTTTGGAGGTGGTATAGGATGACCATTATTCTGGCAGAAACTTTGACTAAAAAATTGACCTAGTTAGAGGTTCAAATTGTTTTTAAGTTCTTCATGAAAGTTTTAGATTATGTTTTGATCTTTCCATTGATGTGAAGTATGTAATTTTTGGCCCATGGAATAGGAAGTTATGAATTTTACAAGTTGATGTTACTGTTTGGGAAAAGTATAAGTGGACATAAACTTTGATTGGAAATTTGGCTCCCTTAGGGGAAAAATTGATTTTTCTGTCCTTCATAAAAGTTGTAGGTTTTATTTTGGTCTTTGCATTGATATAAAATATGACATTTTTGGACTTTAGAGTTGAAAGATAGAAAGTTTGGAAGTTATGTGATTGTGTAGGAAGACATTAAAAGGGACAAAAATTTTGATTGGGTTTTTGACCCCTTTAGAGATGGAATTGATTTTTGAGTTCTTCATGGAAGTTGTAAAGCTTCCTTTCAGCTTTCTTTTGATACCAAATTTGCCAAATTTGGAATTCGGAATCAAGAGCTATGATTTTTGGAAAATTTGGATATATATATATATAAGGGAAAAGGACAGGGCGAGCGAGCGGATACGCTCGCCTGAGGCGAGCTCGCCCTGCGACGAGCTCGAGAGAGAGAGTGAGCGCTCGTTCGGTGCGAGCTGCTCCCGAGGGCGAGCACGCCCTCACCCAGCGTGCGTGTTCATTTCTCCGTGCAACGCCGTTCTTCCTCCTTTGCGCGACGTCATTTTATGTTCTTCTGATTTTGCTATTGCCTCCCTAATCCGACCTTTGTCCAATCTTTTACTTCTATCTTTTACGTCCGACATCCGATTAACTTAGTTTTTAAAGCGTTGGACTTCTAAGACAATTATCTACATCCTCATGGGAAATTTATGAATTTTTGAGATTAAATTGAGGAAGATTGATTTAACCAAAATGACTCACATAATTTTATGAGCATGGTTCAGTCTTATAAGAAATTCTTGATATGTGCAGATCCGATTGATCTGATTCTTGTTGTAAAATAAAATAGAGACATGGGGCTACAAGTCATATGAAGAAATTGAATTTCAATTTAGCCCCTAAGATTTTCAATTTCTGAAGTGAAATCGGTTTTAGTGTTCAGTCTAGGATTAATAAGAGCTGAAAGTATTTTGGCTATAACTTTTGCTCTAGACATCCAAATGAGGTGATTCTTCTGAATCTGACTTCGACTCAAAAGCATCAGAATAAGAAAATATATGTTTGGTAGCTGAAAAGGAATGTGACGATAAGGTGACTTATAACTTTAATGAACTTCAAGGATGCTTATTTAGAGTTGTTAGAAGATTCATATGCTATATTAAAACAATATAGGATATTGAAAAAAGAAATTTTCTAAAAGTTTGAAAAACAAGAAAGTGTAAGAAAAAGAAAATGTCTGCCTTAAAAAACAAGTAGACGATATGAAAAATAAAGTAGTTGTAGATAGATCTGAGGAAATTAATCAACTAAAACATAGGATTAATAGTCTCTCAGTAGATTTATCAACATTTACTGAAAGTACAAAAAGATGAATAATATGATTGGAAAATATAGACATCCAAATGATAAGAGTGGTTTAAGGTTTAATAATAGTAATGTTCATCATAATAAGAGTTTTGTTCCTGACAGAAAGAAAAAGAAAAAATATTCTTATTACTCGATGAATAATTGTAAGTCTAACTCAAAGGACCCAAGAAAATATGGGTACCTAAGAAAAATATAATATATGCTGTAGATCTCCTTCCTTGAAAAAAGCAACCAGCACCAATGGTACTTGGACAGTGGATGCTTGCGACATATAACGGGAAGAAGGTCTATGTTCCTAGACCGCAAAAATAAGCAAGGAGCATTAGTAACTTTTGGAGACAACCAGCAGAGCAAAATAGTTGGAATCGACAAAATTGGTAAAGATTCATTTGTGTCTATTGATAATGTTCTGCTAGTTGAAGGCTTAAAGCATAATCTAATTAGTGTAAGTCAATTATGTTATTATGGTTTTAAAGTTTCTTTCAATCAGAATTCTTGTGTAGTCAAAAACAAGGACAGTTCCATATTCTTTTCTGCCAAGAGACAAAATAATCTCTATAAAATTAAGTTAAATGATTTGAAAAGTCAAAATATTTCATGTTTTATATCAACAGATGAGGAAAAACTGATTTGCCATAAAAAGTTAGGTCATGTTAGTTTTAAACATATTTGCAAGTTGGTTAGACATGATTTGGTAAGAAGATTACCAAAATTAAGTTTTAACAAAGATTTCTTTTGTGAGAGTTGTCAAAAAGGAAAATAAGTTAAAACATCTTTTTCCTCTAAAAATGTTGCAACTTCGTCTAGACCTCTAGAGTTGTTACATATAGATTTGTTGGTCCTATCAGAGCTTTAAATCTTAGCGAAAAGAAGTATGATCTCGTAATTGTTGATGACTTCACTAGATTTTGTTGAATATTTTTTTATCACATAAAGATGAACCCCTTAAGTGCTTTAAAGTTCTATCCAAAAAGTTACAAAATGAAAAAGGAATTTCTATTGCTGGAATTAGGAGTGATCATGGTGGAGAATTTGAAAATGAAAAATTTAGAATGTTTTGTGAAGAGAATGGAATTTTTCATAATTTCTCTACTCCTAGAACTCCACAACAGAATGGAGTTGTAGAAAGAAAGAACAGGACGATTTAGAAAATGGCAAGGACTATGCTATGTGAAATGAATCGTCCAAAGTATTTCTGGGCAGAAGCTGTGAATACAGCTTGTTGTATTCAAAATTGAGTATTTTTGTGACCTATTTTAAATAAAACTCCATATGAGTTATGGAAAGGAAGAAAGCCAACTATTTCTTACTTCCATCCTTTTGGTTGCAAATGCACTATATTGAATACAAAAGAAAAATTGGATAAATTTGATTCTCAGATCAATTCAGGAATTTTTCTAGGATATTTAACGTCTTCTAAAGCTTATGGAGTTTATAATCTTGTTTCTAAATCTGTTAAAGAATCTATGCATGCTAAGTTTGATGATGATTCTCATCTGGATAGACGAGACGATTCTGATAAGGAAACTCTATCTGTTCCTTTAGTTGATAAACTAGACATGTCACCTCTAATTGAACCACTTGATAAGGTAGAAGATATTTGTAAAAACTTTAGTCTTAGGAAAGACTGGAAGTATAAAACCTCTCACCCAAAAATTTTGATTATAGGCAAAACTTCAGAAGGAGTGAGAACTAAGTCTAAATTTAGAAGAGAGGCAAATGTATCTTTTGTTTCTGAATTAGAAACTAAGAAATTAATGAAACTCTTTAAGATGAAGCTTGGATTCTAGCCATGCAAGAGGAGTTAAATCAATTTACAAGGAACAAAGTCTGGTCTTTAGTTCCTAGGCTACCCAATAAGTCTATCATAGGAACTAAATGGGTATTCAAAAATAAACTAGATGAATCAGGTAGAGTAAACCGTAACAAAGCTAGATTAGTAGCTCAATGCTATAACCAATAGGAAGGAATAAACTATAATGAAACCTATGCTTCTGTAGCTAGACTAGAAGCTATTAGGATTTTTCTTGCATATGCTATTTGTTATGATATAAAGTTGTTTCAAATGGATGTGAAAAGTGCATTTTTTTAATGGTTTTATAGATGAAGAAGTTTATGTAGAGCAACCTCATGGTTTTGAAGATACTAATAAACCAGATTATGTCTATAAACTTCATAAAGCTTTGTATGGATTAAAACAAGCACCTCGTGCTTGGTATGACCGTCTAAGTTCATTTTTTTATTGGAAATAACTTTGTTAAAGGACAAGTAGATAAGCCTCTGTTTAGAAAATTTATCAAACATGATTTCATTATAGTACAGATATATGTCGATGATATTATTTTTGGTGCAACTTTTAAGAAGCTATGTTCCAGTTTTGAAAATCTTAGGAAAAGTGAATTTGAAATGAGTATGATGGGTGAATTGAAGTTTTTCATTGGTTTACAAATTAAGCAAACTGAAGAAAAGATTTTTATTCATTAACAAAAATACATCAAAGAATTTTTAGTCAAATGTAAAATGGAAAAGGTTAGACCTATGTCAACTCCTATGCATCCTTCAATCCTTTTATCTAAGGACGAAATAGGTAAGAAGGTTAATCAAACCCTTTTTAGAGGAATTATTGATTCTTTACTTTACATAACTGCAAGCAGACCTGATATATTATTTAGTGATTGTTTGTGTGCAATATTTCAAGCAGATCCTAGAGAATCTCATTATATTGTCGTTAAAAGAATATTGAAATACTTAGCAGATTCTATTGATCTTTGTTTGATGTATGAGAAAGGTAAAGATTTCAGGTTAATTGGCTACTGTGATGCTGATTATGCTGGAGATAGAATTGATAGAAAGAGTACAAGTGGAGGCTGTCGCTTTCTTGATCATAGTCTAATTTCATAGTCAAGTAAGAGGCAAAGTTCAATTGCTCTATCTATGGCAGAAGCTGAATATATGTCGGCTGTTGTTGTTCACAGACGTTATAGATTAAGTATCAGTTGGAATATTACTCCATACAAGAAGATCAAATTCCAAACTTTTGTGACAACATAAGTGCTATCAATCTATCAAAGAATCCAACACAACACTGGATGGCAAAATATATCGAAGTTAGACATCATTTTATACGAGACTATGTATAGAGAGGAATCATCAGTCTACAATTTGTTGAGACGAATCAGTAATGGGCAGATATCTTCACTAAACCCTTGTGTGAAGATAGGTTCAAGGAATTTAGATGAAACTTGAATATGGCGATGCTGAATGACCATTCATCTGTCATGTCATGACCTAGACGATTCATACAAGAAGAAGATAAAAAGTTGTAAGCTTTCAAGCAAACAATAACGATAAGTTATGAACGGTAACTTTTCAAGAGTAAGTATAAGAAGGAAATCTTCTCAAGATTTTAAAATACCTTCTACTCTAGAATTTTCTTGAAATACTTTGAAACTGACTTGCTTAGTGCTCTCAACCAAGACGATTCATACTCTGCTCTAAGCTTCAAGTTCATTTCATCTTATACTCTTACTTTTGGAAACTAACATCGCTACTTTGAGCAAAATATTTTTGTGTGTTTAGTTTTTTTCTTGTTACAGATCACAAATGGAGCAATCGCTTATCTCTAGAAGACACGTTGATTTCATTTCATGGAAAGAAAATCAAATGGACATTGAACCAGAGATTGAAGTAGTTGGCTGGAAGAACTTCTTCAATGTTCATGAAAAGGTTTATTTGAATGAGATATATGAATTTTGGATGAATGCAAAGGTGGTAGATGATACCTTAGTATCAATGGTAGATGGATTGTTAGTTATTGTGATAGAAGATACTATCGAAAGGGTCAGTGGGTGTCCTAGTATTGGAGTAAAGTTGTTTAACAATACAAAATGGATTACTCAAGGTCATGTAGATAGAATGCACATTAATCAACAACTCTAAGGACATGGTGATCCTGAAATTAAAAAGGCAATAAATCTTGTTCCAAAGGCTAGGGTTCTTCATTCGCTACTTCTTCACTGTATTCTACCAAGAGTAGGCTCGAAGGGCCATGTGATAATGAATGGTGAACATTGTCTGTATCACCTACTAAATCACCAAACCCATTAATCTTCCGTACTTGATTTTGAAGTACATGATGAAGGCAAAGAGTGAGTCTAGTTCTTTACCGTATGGAATATTTTTGACAAGGATTTTTTGAGAATCGGGAATCTTTCTCGACAGAGGTAACAGGGTAAAGATGGATGTGAAAAGTGTTATTAATGGTGCAACTATTCACAGAATGGGGATAAAAGTTGATGAAGAGATGGATAAAAGTTTTACTCCCAAAACAAGGTCTGAGGGGGAGCTCATAGTAAGACGGGGCATAAGTGAACATGGTATGACTGCAAGAACAACAAAACCTTGTTCGACAGGAAGAACATCTGTAGAAGAAAAGACTAAGAAATCGTCTGATGTTTTAATAAAACCTAAAATGATTCTACAAAAAGAGGAAAGCCGAGCTCAATAAGTGTCATTGAAGAGAAAGGCAGAGACACTTCAATCAGAAAAATCCAAACAGTCAAGAAAGTCACCAAGACTATTGACCTTACGACAACAAGAATAAAAGAAGATGACATCTCTGATTCGTGATGAAGATTCTGAAAAGCAAGAGAAAAGACAGCAACCTACCAAATCAATTTTCTCTATTTTGCAAAGCCAATCAGCAAAATCATCTAGAGAGACTGAAATTAAAAGGAAGTTAGTGTTTGAGAGGAAGAAGCCTCAACAACAACTTTCTTCTAAACCGGCAGAAGAACTAAAGAAGGTGAAGCCCAGTTAGAAGAAGGTTTCTTCATCTGAGGTTCAACAGAAGGCAACAACAGTTGAACATCAATTGGAACCTTATAATCCTGCTCAACCATTCAACAAAAAGGATTTGAGAATGAAGATAATAGAAGAAACAGTACTTGTTCGAAGCAGAAGCTCAATTATTATCAGAGAACCTTCGAAAAAGTCAGTCAAGGTACTAGTCGAACCTATACCGATTAATGATCAATATACATCTTCTAAGCCATGAATAATGAAGATTATATGGTATTCCGTGAGATGAGAAGGTAGAACCATATCCATTGAAGATTTCAAAGGATCAGTATACAATCTATCCAATTACGAGCAGAACTTTGAAAAACATTGTGCCAGATATACAACCAATATGCTCACCCTTGTGAGAAACGAAGAAAAAGGGAAAAACAAGATGTTTCCTGAAGGAAATAAAGACGATCTTACAGAAGAGCATATTCAAATAGCTGTGAAGAACATAGATGATGCATGCAATGTAGCTCAACTTGGAGGTATCTATGTTTCGCACCACATTTCAAAAGCATCAAGAAGTAAATTTAGAGTTACAGTCACAGATGAAAACTTCATGGTAGGTAGGAAAGTGCAAGAAGGACAGTACAGAAGCATCATGGTTGAAGGTATCAATTTCAATTTAGAAACCTTTGTGCATTTGGTTATGCATTTCAGACCTTTAGGTCCCATACCTTCAGTTAAAGATGTGTTACATCTTCTTGGGCAACCAATTTTGAAACTACCTAGACCTGATGATCTTGATCTCCCAAAAGGAAAACAACCTTTCAGTCTAACCTCTATCAAAATTATAGAGTTAGACATTTTACCTTCAGAACCATCTGCTATTGAAAACCTTCATCCACCTAATGAAATACACCAAGATCCTACTGTTAATCCAGAGTTCTTGAAATATTTCATAAATTAGATGGAAGCAAGTCACAGTCAGAAGGAAGTTCAGGAAGCATTAGTAAAAGAAATTGAGGAAGTTCATACTAACTTAGATGAACTCGCTGACTCAATAGGTGATCTTCATGAGGAAGTAGCACTACTACGGGTTACTATTGAACAAGACCTCAAGTCGATCCGCACTAACATGTAACGTATGTTTTCTGAAGTTATGAAGCATCTACGATGAGCAATTTTTTTTATTAATAACAAATAGGGGGAGAAGGAGATATACAGGAAAACGAGAAGGAGATATAGAGGAGAATGAGAAGAAGATATGGAGGAGAACAAGAAGAATAGATAGAAAGCATTGTATATGTCTAGTATGTAATTCCTTTCTTATATTTTTCTTTGGTTTATTATTCATTTGAATACTATTCATCTATAAATTCCATTTTACCTTCTAAAATTATGATTATTTGTTATCATCAAAAAGGGAGAGATTGTTAAGTTAAGAGGACTTCACTTCTATTCATTTTCATGACAATCAAATAATAATAATCTTATAAATGTATGAACTGTTTTGATGGGATTGTTAAGTTTGCAGATAAATGTAAGTAACACTTAGGCAATAACAGTCGAAGCATTAGACAACATAAGACAAAGCACAATATAAGACGAAGCATAAGACGAAGTCGAAGCATAAGATGAAGCTCAATATAAGACAAAACTTAGCAACATAAGATAAAGCACAATAGCATAAAATGAAGCGGAATAATAGATAGAATGTAGTAACAGAAGAAATGTTATTCCATACAATACAAAAGGAAGATATTCTATAATGTCAATCAGTTAATTAGATGGAGTTAGTTACAAGACTCAACTAATAACTATTTCTAGAAGATTTAAGAAGCATTTATTAAGAAGACAGTTGGAGACTTAGGCTATAAATATTAGTTCTAGTCAAAAAGCACATGTAGATAGAGAATTACTCTTGAACGTTTTGATATTAGCAAAAATTTTGTATTCAAAGTGAAAAAGAAGTGAACAAATACATCTGTAACATGAAAGCTCAAAAATACTTTTCTTACAGAGAGAAAGGAAGGCTAGAGCTTGGAGAGGCTAATATAGTTGATAAAGAATACATTGTGAGAGAGACCTGAAGAGGCTCTACATGTTGAAAGAATACTTGTAAAATTGAAGAGTATGGTGAAATCTCAGAAAAACTCTGGGGACTAGACGTAGCCCAAGGTTTAGGGTGAACCAACATAAAATCGCATCGTCTATTCTCTAACCCTTATCTTTTAATTTTCTTGTGTTAGACGAGTAGATAATATTACTTACGATTGTATTGCTTATCAACTTTAGCAAAGTGCTTTAGTAATCATTTGAATTTTGTAAAGAAATTAAAGAAGTCTCAAAAGATTAATATTTTCAAAAAAATTACACAATTCAACCCCCCTTCTTGTGTAGTTTACATATTATATCGAATTTCTATATTAACAAGTGATTTACTTCAGTCTCTTCATCGGGGCATTAAGATGTCTCTTCTTAACATGTCTAAACCAACTAAGTCTTATCTCCTGTAATTTACTATCAGAGTTAGCCATCCCCAACTTGTCTTTTACCATTATATTCCTAACCTCATCTCTTCTTGTAAGGTTGTATATCTAATAGAGCATCCTCATCTCAACCACCATTAACTTACAACTATGTATTTGTTTGATGGGCCAAAACTCTACCCTATCAAACATGACCGAGCTAATTATGAACGAATAGAATTTACCTTTTAGCTTGAGTAGTATCTTCTTGTCACATAAAAATCCTGACATGCCCCTCCATTTAAGTTGCCCTAATTTGCTATAGTAAACTATATTGTCATTTATCTTGCCATTGATTTTGATGAGTGATCCATAATACCTAAAATAATCTTTATATGGGATCACTTTTGTACAATCTTGATCTTTGTATTGGATGCAAACTTTGTGACCTAAAAACTTATATTTTACATTCACAACCTTAGCCTTGATTAACTTAAAGCCCTTTGACTCTAGCGTATCCCCCCAAAGTTCTAGCTTAACATAAACATCCTTTTTATTCCATACACTAAAACAATGCCATCAGTAAACAAGATACACCAAAGCATATCCCCTTGAATATTACTAGTAAGCTCTTCCAAAACTACTATAAACAGGAAATGGATCAATCAGGATCCTCATTGTAGCCTGATATTGATAGAAAAATGTTTTATATCTCCTCTTGTCATCCTTACTCTAGTATTAACACCTTTATACATATCCCTAATAACCTATATATAGAAAACATGAAATCCTTCTAAACACCTCCATATGGCTTCTTTAGGTAACATATCATAAGTTTTCTCTAAATCAATGAAAACTATGTACAGGTCTCTTTATATGTACATATAATATTCCATTAATCTTCTAAGGAGATATATAGCTTTTAACGTGGATCTCACTAGCATAAAACCAAATTGGTTCATCAAGAGAGTTGCACCTTTTCTTACTCTCTTCTAAGCCACCTTCTCCTATAACTTCATGGTGGTTAAATAGTTTGATATCTCTATAATTGTTATAGCTTTGGATGTCCCTTTTGTTCTTATAAAAAGGAATTAATGTGCTAAGTCTTCATTCATCTAGCATTTTAGTAAACTTGAGAATCACATTAAAATACTTAGTTAACTAGGTAAGACCCTCTTCCCTTAGGCTCTTCCACACCTCTACAGGGAACTCATTAGTTCCTACTACCCTTTCACTCTTTATCTTCTTTAAAACTCCTCCAATTTCTTCTCTTATGATATGTTGATAATAAGTGAAGCTATGATATTACTCAAAAGTGATAAGATCCCCCAACAAAATGTTGTTATCTTCATGTTCATTAAAAATCCTATAGAAATAACTCTGCCATATTTTTTTATTTCATTTCCATCTATGAGAACTCGTCCTACTTCATCCTTTATACAGTAAACTTGACCCAAGTCCATTTCTTTTTATTCCCTAGCTATCACCAACTTAAAAATATCATTTTCCCATCCTTAATTTCCAATTGTTGATATAAGTTCTTTTAGGCTCTACTTTTGGCTTCTAAGACTATCTTCTTCACCCTTTTCTTTGACAGTGTGTAACTCTCTATGTTGGGTACCCTCTCTTCATCTGTGTTACTATTCAATAAAGCTTTATAGGCAACATTTTTTATCTTCACCTTGTCTTGGACATATTCATTCCACCACCAAGAATCCTTCTTACTACCCTTCATTCCCTTTATTAACTCCTAAGATCTTATTAGTTGCATTCCTTCAAAGAATTACAAATATTACATAAATAATAAAAAGAATCTTTACTCTTTACATTTTTTCTTAACTAAAGAAGTAAAGTACATTAATATCCAATCTTAGAAATCTTAGTTGGTTTTTGACCTGCATAAACATATAGAAAGGAAAAGAGAACCATGTTTTCTCTTATCAAACTTTCAGTAAAACTAGGCACAGATGGAGTATTTTGGGTTTGGTTTAACTATTTATTTGATTATACATATGGAAGCTCTATCTAAACCACAGTTGTCTTCTCTACCTTAACTATTTTGTTTCTATAGTAACCTAATAAACTTTTGGTACATATAAAAAAATAGTAGCATAGTCATAACATTTAGTAGGGTAGTAGACTTAATATCTGTAGCACCTTCAAATGTTAAAAAATAGCCTCTTCCATTTTGGTTTACTTAAAGGACACTACCTCCAATATAAAAATCTCCACACTTAATCATACTCCATCTTATATTCATTTGACATCATCCTAACTAATAAAATAACTTTGAGATGATTCTAAAATATAAAAACTATAACACAACACTAAAACTAGATCCAAGCCACAAAAACATGCCTTCCTCTAACCCCTCATTTCTTATTCACGATACTTATTAAGATATCTAAAATATATATGTAAAGTTATTTTTATAACTTCATAAAGTTATTTTTATAACTTTAAAAAAAACTAAAGTGGAGAAAGTGATGTTCTTAAGGATATAGACAAAGAATATGGATAAAAAAAACAAAATTAATGAGATTGAGATGAAGCATATATAAAGAAACATAATGGATAATGTTAGTCCTGGAAAAGAAAAGAGAGGAACCAAGTTTTCAAATATTATCCATTTGCAATTAAATTATGAGAAAAAATGTCCATATGACCAGGTTTTTAAGTATGATTTATATACATAAATCAAATATGAATAATCAAAATGGTAAAAGGAACCTAGAGAAATAAAGAGCAATAAAGAAAAGGATGAGTAACCTATAAAATGGTGTTTGAGTAAAAACTAGATCTCTAGCAAAAACAAGATGAAGGATGATAAAGAGAGAATTGAGAAAAAAAGTGGTAATGATAGTGGAGAGAAAAGCACAAAGAGTTGACAATGAAGCAAGTACGGAATAGTGACAAAGAGACGATATGGAGGGAGTGATTTTGAAAAGATTGGTTAAATATTAATTAATGAAATGACATCATTTTGTATATAAATAAGGTTAAGACTTTGATCAGGTTTAGAATCCTAACAATTAAAAAAAGAAATTTAAGTCTAACTCAAGACTGGTTAACTCAAACCAAGCTAGTTGACTTCAAGTCAGGCTAGACGTGGGCCCTTTAGCTATCACCACTCCTTATAATATAACTAGTGATAAATAGAGTCATATATCTAATAAATTTCATGTTTGGAAAAGTTAATAACAAAAGTTAACAAAATGATTTATTCTAAATTTTTCATAAAATACAAGGGTTTCCTATAAAATTTTCAAAACAAAAAGAGATTTTGCATAATTCATAAAATTACAAGAGACATTATCATCTTTTATCTTTTTGATAGGCTAAGGAGATTATCAATATTTACCTACTTACAAAATCCCTAGACTTAAGTCATCAATTTTAAAAAAATCACATCTCTGTTGTTTTAACTTTTATATAATTAATTATATTAATGAATACAATCAGGTAATAGCTCATGTTCACCTCCTAGTCCTCTCAATCAACCTTTTAATGTTGAATTCAAAATTTTGATTTTAGTTTTAATTAATCCAACCTAAAAAGAGCATAAGAATAAAAGCAAAGTGGGAAAAGTGTCACACTATATTAAATGACTCAAAAAATTATTTAAGTTAAATTTTTCATTTGATTTTAATTATTTGTTTTCTAAATAATTTAATTAAGACATATGGTTTATTAATTACTATTTTGATCAAAATATTTATTAAGTATGCATTAAAAATAATAATTACAATTTTATTTATTATCTAATAAAAATTGTGTTAAATTCATTATACGTCCCTAGTTTGACATTTTGCTAATGTACTTTATGACTTTATAAACTGCTAATAAACTCTATATAGTTTTAACTCTATAACTCCTATGTCTCCTATCATTAACTTCCATTAAAAATGTTGGGCCCGGGCCCCGGAACCCCGATTCCCGAGGCGACCCCTCGGGCCGAGCCCGCGCCGAGCTCCCAAACCACGGACCCGATCCCAACATCCATACATATACATAATTCGATTCACACAACGTACATACACATATTCTACACATGCATTCCATCTGTGAAGTAAACACCCCATAAAACCAAGGGGCTTCATGCCATTACAATTCGAAGGAAATTCAACAAATATTCCCAAATCTAGCATAACACAAAATAAAACGTAAATCCAAAATACATGAGTATGCTCCATGATAATATGCTTGGCGGGCTAACCAAAATACTAACTTAATACAAGGCCCCTAACTACCTTGAAGTTTCCGATGCCTTGCAAGGTCAACAATCGTCTCGATCTGCACCTGAGGAGGGGAGAGTAATGGGGTGAGCTGCGAAGCTCAGTGGCATATACATTTATAGCCATTGGCAACGAGCCACACAATCAAGCATAAAC
>JAOTIZ010050689.1:0-13394 GCA_027123425.1 Erythroxylum panamense
TGGCCTATGTGCGTACCCTTCTCCTTCTTTCTCCTAGAGTATGTCAATATGGGTTTAGGACCCATATTGCTATCAGACATCCTAAGTCCCCGCACTTTGTACTCATAATTACATGATAATATGAAGGATATGCTACATGACAGAACCAAAATTGGGTCCTCGATATATATTCTATGATGTGCATATACAATATATATATGTTTGTGTGTGTGTGTGTGTGTGTGTGTAACAACTGCTAAAGCTATAAGCTTGAGACACAAACCAAACCACTTCATCAATTGATCTTCAAAGAGCATGGAATCTACAACTTCAACCAGTATAACAGACCTAGGAATGCTTTCACCCACTTTCTGTTTTCATTTTCTTTTTTAACTGTCAATTAAGAAAGTGCAAGTTGACTTATTTGTTTTACAACAATACCATGCCCTACAGACTGTCTAAACATTTAAGAGTGTCTCTGGGCTGAATGAGAATGCCCAACAGGACATCAACTTCTGCCTCGAGCCAAAATATCATGGTTAAATAGTCCTGTTGCATCTCTACCCACACTAAATCATGCCTAGTCTCATGTCCACATGCAAGCATGCACAGCATTAAGGACATACAACCGTTAACTCAAAGAGCAAGAATAAACATCCAGCGACATTAAATACCTTTGTAAGGGATCGTGCAAACTGGCTGGGCTGTGAGTCAGGATCCTCAGGTCTGTTCCAGCCCTCAACAATTTGAGGCAAACCCCGTAGATGAAATAACAACCTTTCCCTCATTATTTGGACAAGCTTTGTGTGTATCTCATCCCTGTGAACCTTGTAATCCTAGATCAAATGACTAGCATCACGTAAGTAACAATATTGATATCCTGAAACTACAAACACCTCCAACATCAAAACTAGTTTCTGCTACAATATTGAAGGAACGCATGAATTGAAGTTCATATGAGATTCACAACTCCTGATGCTTATATGGTTTCATTACAATTTATAGTTAATAGCTGTCTCAATTCAGCAATGCACTCAACCCCTCCAGCCTTTATGCCAGGGAGTATTCGTTTTAGAAGTAAATATTAAGCAACCAAAAAAAAAAAAAACTCCACCAACCTGTGCCACTCGATCAATTTCTAACAAAAGTAAGGCCTTCCTTGTCTCTGGCACTTTAAGGAAAAGGATCCGTCTGATTTCTTATTCCAGATACAACGCAAAAGAAAATAAATTCAGTAACTTTGAGCACATTAACTATTTCTCCAATCCCAAAGCCCGTAAGGAAAGAATACATTGGAAATCACAGACAGGGAAAACTTTATATAAACAAGAAATTTCTCAAGCTCAAATTAAAAGATTGATGCAAATGACAATGACAAAGAACAGAGGAGTTATAACCATGAAAATTGCAATGTGCATTTTCTATGAAGGTACATATTATTATTCCAAGGAAAAGGTGTTTTATGTGCCAAAGATAGGGTGACATATGGCTACTATTCTTCCAAGTGTCCCTGTAGATAGGATTGTTTAAACTCTAAGTTATTCAACAAATTATTTCAATGCATTAGTAAATTGCAATCTGAATTTTACATAGTGCAAGCAAGATGGTCATTTGGTTCCATTTCTGGTTTTTTATTTTCGTTTAATGATTTTCGTTTCTATTTATTTTGAAACAAAAACAACAATATATTTGATTACTAATATCAAAGTAATAATACTTTTATCCATGATAATAACTAGATGTTACATAAAAGTTAGAAAAAATTAATTTTATAGATCTCTTATACAATATTTACTAATAAATATTAATAATAAATTCATTATATTTTACTAAAATAATTATGTAAAAATTATTTAAATTTTTTAAGTAATATTTGTTTGTTAATATATATTTTAATTGTTAAAACCAATGTTATTACTTAGAATTAAATATTTGATATTTAAATTTTATATTCATACATAAGTATTTTGTATATTTTAAGGATATTTTAATTTTAAATATATTTATTAAATAATTATCAAATTTTCAAAAAAAATTAAAATTTAAAACACACAATAATTTTTATTTGTAATTAATATTAAACCATTAAATAATATTTATTTATTTAATAATAAATTAGATTATGAAAACAAAAATCAAAATTATTATTTTTTGTTTAACGAAGTTATGAAATAGGAAAAAATCAAAATCAAAACCAAAATCAGATTGAAATTGAAACTGAACCAAACAAGTCTTTTTTTAATGTGAAAACGAAAATCAAAATTCAAAAATAAAAGTAAACCAACACAGTCTTAGATAAAATATTACTCTTTTTTGTTTTGCTTTGATAGTTAGTTGACGTAGAAAATCCAATTTTCCATATTAGAGAAGATGAAATAGATGCTGACGATGTATGGAACAACTAAGATCAGCATAGATGGAAAACAACCAATAAAATTGATGACGAAGTGATTATAGTTTCATGCTAAATTCTCATTTATCTGAACAATTAAATCTTCAGGAAAGTAAAAGGTTCAGTTAAAATTCAGTAAGTGGCAAACATACCGGGAATAATAGCATAGGTAAAACTGATGACTTGACTTGCAAGAGCCAAGTGCTTAGAGGTAATAGACTTCAATCCAGAGACCTGCAATTAAATGTAACCCAAGATTCTGAGATGAACTAATCACCAATTTTTTTCAAAAATTTGACATTAAAGAAAGTAAATATATTGTAATACAAAACCAACACAACAAAAAAGAAAAAATGAGACACCTCAAGACTTAGCATTCTGCACTTATCGGTAAAAGATTAAAAGATAGCAAACACTAGTAGAAAGAACATCACTTGGATATCCTTTTTGAAGAAAAAAACACTAACAACCTTGTCATACTGATGTTTTTCACAAAGCTTAAGGTGAAGAATATAGATAGACCATTGGGTTTGTAGCTCAATTGGAGCGGGCATTAGAATAGAAGAATTGAAATCCTGGTAAAGTTCCATGCTTTCCAATGAATCCAAAACAAAGAAATCCAGCTTTACAACACAATTCCATTTGGACTGACATATAACACTTGTCAGATATATTGTGTCACACAGAATTTCCCTGTACTCTCTCCCCATCGGGAGCATCCTCTATTTCCTCAAAACAGTCTGTAAATCATCCAACTCCATATGGTCGACAATTAAAGAAAGAGATTCATTAGCCAATATTTATTGTATGATTTTGGAGACCTACAAGTATAACATCATAATATATCATAATTCCTTATAGAAAGTCAACTTTGTTTCACCAAAACTAATCAAATTAGAGCTTAATTATCGACAGAAAATGGAATTAGAACTAACATGAAAATTACACGACAAATGCTTTTATAAAATAAACCAGCAAGTAAAGCTCTCACCGTATTTAACTTTTTTTAACTTACGGGTCATCTTATTACGCAGAATAACATTTGCGCTATACATTTTGTAAAGTATGAGTAATACTTAACATTAATAGTTAAAAGCTTTTACCTGCATAGCACCAGCTCCAAGAACGAGTTGACAAGTCCTCGTGTTAAAGAACTTTAGTATTTCTACAACACGATGAACAACTTCCGATGATAGTGCAGGTAGAGAGTTATTCATATCAATGTATTCTGATAGCATCTTCAACAATATCAAACCACTGGAATTTTAGAAACAAAAAGATAAGATCAAATGGTACCATGTAGCAAAACTTAGAAAGTCATTAAGACCCAAAATAACTAAATAAACAAGTCAAGTTCCTGGATGATAGCAAAGTAAAAATTGAAAATACTGCCACGATTAGGCTAAGAACTTTAAATAGAAAATGCTTCAAGGCTACATCTAGTATGGCATACAAAGGTTTGAAAGAGTAAAAGGCAAAAGGTTTTACAGAGACAAATTTGCCAATGGTGAAAATATGTAGAACAAGATAACTAACCAGTTTACCATGTGATAGCCAACATCTCCACAAAAAAGGGTTTGGGAGGTAGATTTTCCTCGCTCCTTTGCGTGATCATGATTACTTTGAGCAGACGATATAGAAACATCAGCTTTATTGTTTTCAGATGTCTCAATAGAACTGGACTTGACTTGCATAGCAGGATGCGAGGACATATCACTAGAATCCATTCTTGCCAGTGGCTGTTCAGTTCTTTCTGATTTGGTCTGTGACACAACTGAGCCATCATTGCTTGCAACTGCTTCATTGTAGCTTTTCATATGACTTTCAGAACTATCCACATATCCACATAACAATGCTTCCGAAGAAAACAATGAAGTGACAATGGCCTGAAATTCATCAGGAACATCTACTTCGACCCATGTTTCTTGGTCAAGAACTGCCTTTATTTTGTTCATCTACAACAACCAATGAACAATTTATTTCTAAAAACAGATTTGCAGGGTATTGCAAAAATTATACAACTCTGTCTGTATTAAGCTGGACAGAAACTAACTCGTGATTCATGCTGGAAATCAACAAAAGCTTTAGCCTGTGACTGCAGTGTTCCACGAATACTGTAACCCAACCTTCCCCCAATCTGCGTATAAGAATTACAAAAGCATCAGAAAAGCAATCAAATCAGCTCTTTCTTTCTAACTGCCAAATTGAAAGGATAAGTACCTTCTCAGTGGCACTTATAAACTCCTGGGTAATATTGTATATGCTTAAGAATTCCTGCAACCTCAACTTAGGATGAAGAAGAGCACGGACACCAAGAAGCTTTGCCCATCTTCCATGAGCAGCATCACATGCTGCAAAAACAGCTTCAGCATTCTCGCGCAGTACATCAGCCCTATAAAAAATCAGAACTTTAAAAACATTATATGAAGTGGTCGAACTACAAACTGATGGTTAGAAGAGAATCAAAACTGATGCTTTGCAGAAGGAATACGATAACCACAAAAAAGGGGCTGAACATCTTATCTCCTGCAAATGCAAATTTTGCAGGTATTGCTGCTTTTGTTACTTAAAGAATTGACTTGTGGGTCCAAACAGTCTATAGGATTTGTCTTGTTTGTATTTTTACAGTCTTTTCATTTTGATGTCAAACAGGCCTAGTGCCATCCTTCACAAATCATGGCCAGAACATACATTAAAAAAAAAAGGGCGAGAGAAGTCACTCCTAGTGATTGTACTCCAAAGATTTTCTTTTGTTCTAAATATTCAATCACTTCAACACCCACAAGACCATATAAACTCTGACACCGGAATGGCAGTCTTCCTTCCTACAAAGGATATACCTATCATGTCTTTGAAAGACCATTTAATGATCCCTTCATTCAGTTCAATACAACACAAATTCATAGTAAATTTTTCTTAAAATTACTGATCTGGAAAGTAAGACCTCCATGACCCCTTGCAAGCAAACCTTAAATCACTGCAGTGCACAAAGCTCTGAGTGATCCTTTACCTCAACAGAAGAAAGGCTACTGAAAGCTTATAGAGAAAGGTCCAAGATGCACAGCATGCTGCAAAACTATAAATCTAAAATAACAACAACAGGAAAGGAGTATACCTGAAATTTTTAGATATATTTGAGGACCCCACTGAATCACTTTCTTTACCCTGGGATGACAGAACCTTGGTAGAATTTCGCTGACCGAAGGATGAAAGGGTAGAACCACTTTGACCATCACTCTCTTGAAGCGTTTCAGCGGCTGCAGCACCAAGAGCAATAGCAGCAGCGACAGAATCAGCAGCGTAGTGTCCATTGAGGTTGCTCATAATCCACTCAATTGCCTTTTTCACTTCAGCAGCCCTCATTAAATGTGCCTGCATTCACTAAAAGAAAATACATCACATTACATCTTCTTTAAATGATGCTTAATCATAAATCTCTAGTGCCAAAGTCAAGGAAGCAATGAACATCATATATCATCCAAAAGTTTAATTCAAAGGACCTATCAAATTTAAAAGACATCTTAGACATATCAAGTTTTTCCGATAAAGGGTAACAATACATTTGAAAAATACTTGACAGAACTACACATTCGCAGTTACTTTCAAAGAACTAAGAATCAATTCAAGACCAAAAGTTGTGAGAACTGCATTAACCATATTTAACTAATTGATGTAACTGATTTTATGAAAATATTTAGAAATGAATCAAAAGGTGTGAATAAAACAAGTAAATAGTTTTCAAAGTTTCTTATCAAATTATTCCGTTACATACGGATTACATTCTCCGCTAATCATGCTGCCTGTAAAGCATTGAAGAGATGGAGCAAAATGTCATGAAATAGGTTACCATCACTTCTCCAAACTTTGCCTGCTTAATCCAAGAAACTTACTTTCTTTCTCACTTCCACTCTCTCTCTCTTTCACTAATTTATTTTCCTGTTGCTAAGTCCTTTGTTTAATTGTCAAATCAAGCACCCTAGAATTTTATTAAGTATATATCCTATGCAAAATTATACAAATTTCAGGTCCTTAAAGTGTACTAGGAAGCAGACATTACCCGTACAATCTTGAAAATAGCAGTTAAAAGTTGAACAAAACTCTCAGTTGACAAGCTCCTCAACTTGCTTGCAAGCGATGAACCCCCACCTGGGTGATTAACAAACATCAAAAAGTTGGAAGCAATCAAACACATAACTTGTAGGCGATGGAATTAAAGTAGACAATGAACTACTTAGAATAATGGCTTTCTAAAAGACATTAAAATCCTATTTTTGAATGAACTTACCATCGGCATCGACCGCTCGCTCTCCAGGATTAAAATCTGAATCCAATGGCTGGGATACAAGAATCGGAAGCAGCTCTGCCACCGCAGTCTTAATAGCATTTTTCATATCACCAGTCAGATTGTCCCGATACACTCTCAAAACAGCTGGTAGTTTAGCCTGAAATATTTTCATCAAAATACTCAACATTTGCACCAGGCTGAAGCACAAATTTTAACAATAAAAACTACATAGACTACTCACTATTCTAAGCAAGCCAACAACAAGAGGTAGAAGACGATCCCGAAAACTAGAGGCATCTTCATCATCCAACTTCACCTGTTAGCATGATCACGTCAATATAATAATTCAGAAACAAGTCAATGGAAAAATAAATACCAACTCGTATTCCCTACATCCTGGCACGCATATAACCAATGCATAAATGAAAGAATCAGAAAATCTAATTATTATATCCTGGAACCTTCAGTTATCAAATGCAGGGAAAGAAATTTAGAAAAACAATATTTCTACACATTGCCAACTGAATGATGAAAGAGTTGGCTATGGCATTTTCCTACCCTACTTAATGTTGATGTCCAATGCTCTAGTCCAACTCATTAATAAAATGGATGAGAAAATGCTAGATAACTCCATCTTCCCAAAAGCATATTATGCATCTGCTACCCAAGTATATGACGTAGAAAATAATCTGGGATTTATGCAATATGATAATTAAAGGGAATTTTGCTATCACGGGTATCAACACCGTCTTCCACCCAAAAAATAACAATGCAATAAAACAATGAAGGTATTAAAGCTCCAAAAGTTATACCTATGAGTTAATTGGAGAATATTTCCAAAACACATAATCTATACCAAATACCTGCCACAACTCAAGGAAAGGAAACTAAAGCTTAATTCATTCAGAGACTTGACATGAAAGGCTCTCACAGGTATAAAGGAACAGCTCCACTAATAGTTGAATCATATCCAACTCTAGTACATCCTTTACAATATACAATCCCAAACTTAAATTCAAGGGCCTCATTTGAATGCAAAATAGACATAAACATACAGATATACCAGAAATATGTGTCAGCGATGATCCCTAATGTTATCCAGTTCGCTCTGGTCAGAATACATGCAAAACTTTGGGCCTTATAAATAAATTACTAAAGGAAATTAAGCAAAACCAAAGGATTGCTGCATCCAAGAATAAACGCAAATAAAGGAATCAAACTCACATTATCATCTTTTCCATTGGTGGAGACGGAGGCCCTTGCTTTAGCGTTGGTCAGAATAATGACATCCCTGTTTCCAGCTTCATGTATTGAAGCATGTAAAAATTCCGTGGACAGAATGCTACAAAACAAACATCAAGCATTAAAATAACCTTCACAAGTTACATCTTATGACCATGCTCCCAATATGAGGAAATAAAAATTGTATAATCTTCAATATTTAACTGATGACATGCATGTTCCAGTAGTTGATATTTGGAATAATATTATCTGTACTATTAGCTTAATTGTAAAGGATTCCTTTAGTTCTCTTGTCCATATGAGACACATAAGAGGTCATTGTGACTAAACTTCAGGACATTGAACAATTAAGTCTTAATTGCTTCGAATCAACCACAAAAAGATTTTCCCAAATGCTCCCATCAGATCTTTAAGAATCAATGCTGGCAAGCTTCCCTCCTATTTTCCCGCCTGGATTTGACATCTTTTCCAAAGTGGTAAGTCTAGTACTATTTAAATTTAGCGAGCAATCTCACAAAATCCTTCTTTAAAATATCTGCAATAGGTGCTCCCTTTCACATTTAAAAAACCACCCGTTTCCTTTCCAATCCCCTTTTGGTATCTCACTCATGTGCCTTGCAACCAATGAAAATCGACTTGCAGTTTGTGCAATAACTGCTAAAAACAAGTATTAATTAAAAAAGGGGTACCTGCTTATGGACTCTATTGAAGCTGCTACATGATCCCGAAGGTGACGGAAGCAATGCAATCCAGTCAACTCATCTCCATCCTATCAAAGACAGATAATGAGTAAGTTTTAAGGAAATTATAAGTCACATAGAAGTATTCTCCACATTCAACCAATATGACTAATCATTCAAAAAGACCAAGCAGCTACTGAAGGCTAAAAGGTAGAAAAAATTGAAGAATTATAGTTAGTTAGAATTAGTAAGTTTTGTTTATAAACAATATTCAATAAAGTCCTACACCCAGGAGAATCAATTAGTTGAATGGTATACTGAGGCTCACCAACAAATGCTGCAAATCATCAGTGACGTCCAAAGCTCCAGCACAATCTGACGATGCAACAAGCTGCAAAAATTCAAAAGCAATATATAGCATCACTCAAAACCCCCCAAAAGAACCTTCTACTTCCAGTCATACAGCCATAATCATACAGTGCAAATGCAAAGAAGTAAAACATCAATCACACAACCAAAACAAGCTTCCAAAATATCAGATGATACACAGATTTTATCAGAACTAAGAAAATCTCAAAACACAAATAATGGGCAGTTAAGGCGAGAACCATGTTAATCTGGAACCAGCATTCTGATACCAAGTTCTATACTTTTCGAAATAAGAGCAAGAATAAGACAATAAGAAAAACTCACCAATTTAAGGGTTGACAGAGCTTGATTTACATTCAAAATGAGGCCCAACTTGTGTTGTAAAGCCAAAAGATTACTCCTCGTAGCATTCAACTCCTGAATTCGCCTAGCGGACTCCACCAAATCCTTATCCAAAAGCCTAATAGTCTCCTTCAACTCCCGAATCCTCCCACACCCTTCCACAATCTTTCCATTAAGATCCTGCAACTGCCCCTGCGCCTCAAAGAACGAATTCGATCGCAAAGAAATCTCCTTCACCAAATGCAACTCCACCACATCCAAATACTGTGACAGCTTCTCCTGAAGCCCCAAATTCTCGGAAAAATTCGAGAAAGAGTAATCTTCCTTGAAGTAGGACGCAGGAACTTCCCGCAAACAGGCTACAAGCGCCTCGCCTTGGCCGCCGATTGACTCCTTGCTCTCTTCTACGGCAGCATGCTTTCGTATGTCCTCGAATCGGTGGTAGGGCTCGGTGACGGAGGCCAAGTATGTGTGGAAATCAGATCTGGAGAGCTCCGACGAAGCTTTGTTTGAGATGAGAGGAGAGAACTCCGGGAGAGCGACGGCGGAGGAGGACCACCACCAGGTGGCCCAAGAGCCGTCGGATTTGCCGACGTGAGGGTTGTTGAGAATGGAGGAGAGGCTTTGGCTGCCGGCGTCGGATACGGTCTTGCCCAAGGTGGAGGAGGAGGAAAATGTACGGTGGGGACTGATGGTTGTTGGGGAGTCAACAGATGACCTTCCCCATGATTGGGAAGGCTGTGAATCCATTTTGGTGCCTAAAGGATCTCGGGATTCACCATGAATGAAAAGCTTTTGGTCTGATTACAATTCCCTAAAATAAATTCGTGAATAAGGAAAAAGCAGATCTTATTGTAGAGGAAGCGATCTAGAGTGGATTGGAAACAGAAGCACAAGCACTAGAGGGATTTTAGTTCCTTTTTCTTTTAATTTTTAATTAGAAAGCTTTTGCCTGTTGCCTTGGAAGCCACTAGTGCTGGAGAGAGACGAAGAAGCATAATTTTAAATGATAGTTAGCTTACCAGACACATTTAACATTAATTCGGAGTTAAATATAAACTCTCCTTAACCGCAACGTGTAAGTTGTTCAACACTCTCATTCTTTAATGGTCTCGAGTTCGAGTCTTAGGAATGAAGAAATTTGTTTGATCAGTACGTTACTTCTTACGGGCTAACTCAGTGCGAACGAAAATTAGTCTGAAAATAGATAACTTAAAGGTACCTTTTTACAGTTGAGACCCTTTTAGAAGATCTGGTGAACTAATAAAATATATATATAAACTCTCCTTTCTTTGTAATGTTATGTAGGCTGGGACGGACCATTTATTATGTTATGTAGGCCTGATAGGGATGATAGGCTTGAGTCCGGCCATGCCCAATTTAAAGTGAAGGCCCAACAATATACAAAGCATTGTCATTTTGTTAAGTTTTAATTTTCTTTCACTTAAGTTTATTTTGAACATTTTAATAACACAGAGTTTATTAAACATTAGGGTTCTAATTGTATTTTGGTAAAAAACTTAAAGTTTAAAATGCAATTTTGAACACTAGTTATATATCAAGTAGGAATTTTTCTTGTGTTTACTTACAATCATATACAATTTCACGTTATATGATTTTACAAATATGCCTCAAATGTTACATTGGTGATTAGAAATTGTAAATTCATTAGTTATGTCATCATTGTAAAACCAAGATTCTTAAAAAAAAATCTTAATATATATTAGAAATTGTTTGGCTCTATTTTTATTTTTTGGTTAAAAATAAAGGCTTGTTTAATTGATATTTGTAGTAAAAATTAAAAACAAGAAACAAAAACATATTTAGTTTCGTTATTTTCAATTTTATTACTATAATATTTAATTTAATTTAATTCATTCTTTAACATATCAATTTTTTCTTAAATTAATTAATTATCGTGATTATTAAAAATAGAAAAGGTGTGAATGTTAAACATAATTAAACAAACTTATTCACAAGTTTATATAATAAGAGTCAAACATAAAATATAAAAATTATATTAGTTCATTACAATTAAATAATTAAAAATATTCTTCACAGTACAATGTTTTAGAATATAATAGTACCCGCATTTACATGAAGAAATATCAATCAATTGGAACTTTCATTAATATAATCATCTAACATTTGGAGCAATAATATTTTTGGAGATACCTTCTTAAGAATTTGTATCTTTATTTACATTTCGACAATTTGTTCCTTATTTTAAGCACAAAAACAAACAATTCATCACTTTATTTATATACTCTAATAAAATTATTGTGGAATTAGGCTCTAATCATTATTCAGTCTAGGTTACTTTTATTCAATAAAGTTTTCTTAGATAGAGAGATTACATTCTAAAATGTATATATATATATATTGGTGTTAACATAAACATTTAATTTTATGTAAAAAGCAATTTGATCATCCTAATTAGCCGAAAGTATTAGAAGAAATTTTCAAACTCAATGAAATATGCTCTACCTGCTTTTTGGCTAGCAATACTCCCCGTCAAGTTAGCCGGCACAACTAACCAACTGGTTGTAGGATATAAACTAATTTCTTTTACCATTACACTGTAACCATAAAATTAGTCATAAAAGGTTCTGAACAATTTTGACAAAGTTCAGGATAATAATTTTATTGAAATATTTTTAAAAGAAAAGGATTAAATTGATAAAACTAAAGTAAGAGAATTAAAATCATAATACGTTTCAATGTTATTTTTTCGTTAAAAAAATCTATATTTGTATATATAATTAAAGTAAAGACAAAGTTATATAATTTTGACAAGAAACACCTTAAAATAATATTTAGAAGAAGCGATTATATATATGTGTATGTGTTTGTGTTAGAATTAGATAAAATGATTATGTATATATGTGTATGTTAGCATCATGAATCTTTGAAATGATATCTTTTGATCTCATCATTAATCTTTTTCTGCTTCCTTGTGTACTTCTACAAAATGTTAGAATAATTAAGATAGAACATAATCACATAGATCATATTAAACAGGATATTTGCATATGCTTACAAAAAACAAAAATCACATACTTGGATTATTGTTATACCGATTAAAAAAAAGTTATAATGCAGATCTCCTTATACAGAATTTGTTGTTAAAAGATATTACTTATCTTTTCGTTCTTTGGTTTTTAAATTCAAAACCTTAACTACCTTTGGTAGTTATTTAAAAGGTAGTTATTTAAAAAATAATGACCATAATACCCCTCACGGGTATATATGATTCATTATCTCCCACTCACGTATGATGGGGTTTAATCTAACTAAAAAACTTTGCGGTACTCATACTTGTTTAATGATCAGTGTGACCAGTATACGGCGATAGTACATTGCCATATATCTATTAGGAGTATATGATATCTCATTTAACAAATTAATCCTGAAACTTATATGTCCTTGAGTAGACATATTTTAGTTCATATATCGCATTTGCACTTTTCTTTTATCTCATTTAGATTCTTATGTCATGATTGTATTCAAGTTATATACTAAAGAGATGATGGTCATCTACAAATACTTTTCATTCGAGTCAATTATCTAAATAAACGATCTTCCTTTATTCTCAATTCTCTTCTGAATTTTAATTTGCTTTTTTATAATTATTCCATAGGATCTCATCTTATATGATCTTTTAGCAATAACCTAAATTAGCAAATCTTAAATTCAATTCTTAAGAATGAGATAAGAGTCATAGGGGTATATGATGAGGTTCTTCTTAACCTCAAGGGTCTCACATAATGTAAGAAGAGTTATAGAGACCTACATTAATCCCTTTTGTGGTCAGGTTTGCACACATCATATGAGTCATGTGCTACGATATTTATCCACTTCATTTAACTTGAATATCTTTCATTTAAGAAATATCGTACAGATGATAGTTCAAAAATATTCAATGCTTAACTTAAGTTCACTTATCTTGTAACATCCCATTACTGTTAGCGAGAGTATTTTGGTAAATTGGGACAGACTGATATGTTTCATTGCATCCGTTGATTAATCATGTTACTGGCCTCTAATTATAGAGGAACAGGTTTATTGCATATGCATTTATTCATAGGTACATGCATTCATGATT
>JAOTIZ010050708.1:0-13388 GCA_027123425.1 Erythroxylum panamense
CGGTTAAAAGACCTTTAATCATAAAGAAAAAATTGTGATATACGTATTAGATTATGTTAATCCCGCAAAACCAAGCACACGTTTTTTTTTATATAAAAGGGAAATGAAAGACAAGTTACATGACGTATCGTGGGTGACTTACCCTCGATTCATCCTCTACGAGGAGAGGGATACAACCCCTAGGTGGGTGCTCAAAAATAGTGACACCTAAAGAGAGTTGACCTGCAAAACATGCAAGCTAGTCGGCACTACGATTACCTTCGCGATAAATGTGTCGGATCTCAACAACCCAGTTGCGGGAAAGCAGTTCATGGTTGCTCAATACAATAGGGTTTAGGGAATTAGCTCTCGCCTGTGAAGAAGAGAGGAGGTCAGTCACAGTGCGTGAGTCGACTTCCAAGACTATGTGGCGGTAGTCCAGAGACCAAGCGAGTTGAAGGCCGGAAAGCACCCCTCAAAATTCTGCTGTCAACGGAGAACATCTGCCAATGTTCTAGCCAAAACCTCGCAGCCAGTTGCCGGAGCTGTCGCGCAGTAGCCCTCCTGCAGTGGCAGAGCTTCTGGAGCCCTTGACTGCACCATCAGTATTAAGGGTTACCCAGCCTGGAGCAGGTTTGCGCCATCTTACCGAAATGACTCGTCTGGTGACCGTGGACAATTGGGTCTGATTTTTCCAGGTAGCAGCCACGTGGATGTGGTGAACATAAGCCAAGACGGGGTGCTCCGGTGAGGTCGGCCAAGAGAAGGAGGCGTCAAAGATGGCCTGATTTCTCCAAGTCCAAAGAAACCAGCACGCCGTGCCAAATACGATAGCCCAGTTGAGGCCTCCGAGCTTCCTACTCGAGAGGAGGTTCGAATGAAGCCAGTCTTGGTGATCCATGGAAAAGAAGGCGACTGTGAGAACCTGGGAGGGAAATCGACGCCATAAAGAGCGTGCCTTAGAGCAGTCTCGCACCACGTGGAGAGAGGATTCCTCTTGGTGACAATGGTAGCAAGTATTGTCCGAAGTGAGACCTCGGTGCACTCGCTGTTGATTAGTGAGCAGCTTGTTATGCAAGAGTAACCAGAGAAAGGCCCGGATGCGAGGAGGACCCTGCCACTTCCAAATAGTCTGCCAGGGGGTAGAAGGCGGATTAGAATCGGATTGCAGGATCATGGTATAAGCAGATGACGTCGTGAAGTGACCATCCGCTGAACATCCCCATATGAGTTTGTCTGGGCCAAGGGAAGCCGACGGAGGAAGGATACCTGCAATGGACAAACATAGCACCTGAGGAAGCAGATATTGAAATAGGGCCCAATTCCAATTACCAGTGGCGTCCGTGTACTGGTGCACGCTGTACTCCAGCATTGTGGGGGGTATCTGGGCGACTGCATGAGAGGCAAGTGGGCCCCAATCTTCAATCCACGGGTCGAGCCAGAATCTCGTGCGGGTGCCGTCCCCTATCTGCCATCTCATCCCTTGTAAGACGTGATGCCAAGTCGCTTTGATACTCCTCCAGACCATTGAGCCACCTGAAATAGGAAAGGAATGCGGAGGGTTAGTAGCGTCAAAGTGATATTTGTCCGATAAAACTTGTACCCATAAGGCATCGGGTTTCGAAGCTAGGGTCCATCCTAGTTTAGTCAAGAGGGCGTCATTGGATTCCCTGATTTTGCGAATGCCCAGCCTTCCCATAGCTTTGGGCATGCAGACTGTGTCCCAGTTGATTAAGCTAATCCGCCTCGTCTCCGAGGTTGTGCCCCACAAGAATTGACGCATCATTTTTTCCAATTGATCACACAACTGACGCGGCAGGCGCACGGTTTGCATCGTGTAGGTGGGGATCGCCGCAAGGACAGACTGGATCAGCGTGAGACGACCGGCTAGCGACAGCATGGTCGCAGACCACCCAGAGAGACGATGCTGGACCGTGTCCAGAATATACTGGTAAGTGTTGCGAGTGATCCGCTCATGTAATAGAGGCACGCCGAGGTAACGCCCTAAGTTCTTTGTCAATTGGAATCCCAGGTCCTCGCTGAGCGAGTGCGCCAGAGTGGCCGGAATATTACGCGAAACAAAGCAGCGAGATTTGACGTGATTGACCCGTTGGCCAGACGCGGTGCAGAAAGTATCTAGTGTGTCTCGGATCACGCGGATCTGTCTGCTAGATGCTTCCGCGAAAAGGATAAGATCGTCCGCAAAGAATAGGTGGGAGAGGGGAGGACCGTCGCGGCTTAAACGAATCGGCTTCCAATTGCCAGCATTGATCGACTCATGGATTAAATGGCTGAGTCGTTCCATGCAAAGAACAAAAATGTAGGGGGAGAGAGGATCCCCCTGACGAATGCCCCGGGTGGGCGAGAAAAAGTCACCTAAGGTCCCATGCCACTGGAGTTGTATCGAGACCAAGGATAGACATTTCATGATCAGATTAATCAGCGAGTCCGGGAGCCCAACTTGAATAAGGGTATCGAGGATGAACTCCCAAGAGAGGCGATCATAGGCTTTCTCTAAGTCCACCTTAAGAGCGATGATACCGGTCTTGCAGGTTTTCCGATTCATAGAGTGGATGACCTCTTGAGCGATAATGATATTATCCGTGATTTGGCGACCTGGAACGAAACTACATTGAGTCGGAGAGATGAGCGTAGGGAGGAGGGGTTTGAGACGATGAACAAGCAATTTCATGATGGCTTTATAGATAACATAACAGAGAGCTATGGGTCGGAAGTGGGAAATCTGGGTTGGCTGCGGGCATTTAGGAATGAGGACCAAAAGTGTCCGATTGAGGGCTGTGTCCCAAACTTCATGGCGGAATTTTTTTTGAAGAAATATAGTCAGAGACGGTCCGACTGTGCCCCATTGAGATTGGTAAAACAGAGCTGGAAATCCGTCAATTCCTGGGGCTTTGTTCGGAGCCATAGTAAAGAAAGCATGCTGGATTTCATCGGGGCTAATAGGGTGCTACAGGGCAGCAATAGCCTGGAGGGGGAGCAGAGGAAAGTTGCTCGGAATAGAGGGAGGCCTGGAGTGAGGAAGGTCTGAAGAGTAGAGCTGTTCAAAGTAAATCCTCGCTAGCCGTAAAATAGTCTCGGTGTCCGACCGCATGAGGCCATGTTCATCTTTGAGGGAGAAGTGACGGTTACGGCGCTGGCGAGTCGTAGTGATGGTGTGAAAATATTTCGTGTTCCGGTCGCCCTGCCGGAGCCATTGACACCGAGAGCGTTGATGCCAGTGAATCTCTTCTTGGGACAGAACCTGCTCAAGTTCCGTTCGTAAATGGTCTTCAAGGTCATAGAGGGACTGCGAGTCATGAGTCTCCCGCGCTGTTTGGATGCCCTAGAGGCGGGCCAGAAGCCTTTTCTTCCGATGAAAGATGTTGCCAAAAGTGGTAGAGTTCCAGGCCTGTAGAGAATGGGAAAGGAGTGCCAAAGCAGCACTGATATTTAGATTGTCCGAGGGCCAGGTCTGAGTGATGAAGTGGTTAAAACTTTCATGAGTCAACCAGGCATTTTGGAAGTGGAAAGGTTTCGGAACGGTCGGCCGCGGGGAAGAGGTGGTGATGGTCACTAACAAAGGACGATGGTCCGATTTGAGGAAAGGGAGGGGCTGGACGAAGGTGTGGGGGAAAGTGGAATGCCAGGAAGTGGAGCAGAGGACGCGGTCCAATCGAGCAAGAAGGTGTCCCCCTTCTCCAGGTGTATTTGGGCCCCAGATAACCGAGGTCGTGGAGATGACTGTGGTGGACACAAGCCTGGAAGTGCCGATTAACAATCGGGGAGAGTCTGGAGCCACCTCTTTGATCAGTATGCTCGAGTTTAGCATTGAAATCGCCCTCAAGGATCCAAGGTGTGTGGGTGATAGTAGCAAGTTTGCGGATATACGTCCACAAATAATGTTGCATGGAAGGAGTAGGGCTGGCGTAAATGGCGGTGAAGTTAAAGGTATACTGACCCCACTCGATAGTAGTATGAACGAATTGCCGGTGCGCTAAGAGAATCTTGACCGTAGTAGTATCATTCCACAGTAACCAAATACCTCCAGAGAAGCCGACAGCCTCTACCCGGAAGGAATGCGCGAAACCCAAATGCCGAATAACTCGCCTAGCACGATCACCACTGATTCGAGGTTCCACAAGTACAGTGAGAATTGGAGTATGAGCCTGGAGATAAGTCTTTAGGACGGGCTGGAAGGCTTTGCCTCCAGCTCCCTGGCAATTCCAGATAAATATGGACATGGAAAGGGTATGATAGAGGTAAACACTAGACGTCATAGTGTTTACGGGGGAGAAGGTATGGCCCTCCCGGGTTCCAACGAGTCCGTCATGGGAGTATCAGTAACTTGCGATGCGGGTATGTTAACTGCCTCTGGTTCGATAGTCATGGTGACTTCGATGTCGGGGGGCCGTCCACTTGGAGACAAGAGGGGAGGAGAGGCCAAGTCCAAAGTCGAGGGTTGACCGGTGTCCTGGCAGGGAAGGACTGGTGCAGGGCTATAATCAACCACTTGCACGGCGTCGGAGAGCGCAGAGTCGAGAATACGGACCTCAGCATGGGAAGGTAATGATATGGCGGTGTGATTAGGGACAGAAGAAGGAGCCGGAGGTGTCGTCGGTGGAGGCAAGGTGGGAGCGGGGAGAGAGTCGGAGTCGACCGGAAGGGACGACGGTACAGAAGTGGTCGAAGCTTGGTGTGAGTTGGACGTCAACGTAGTAGCCGTAGTAGCCAGTGGGGCAATGGGGATCGCTGGAGCTGGGGCACTGGGGGGGCTCGGCCCGCTGAGGGCGCTGGGCTCGTGAGGAACTGGGCGTGACCGTGGGTGGCCTGGGTGGGTGGGAGTTGGGCCGGGTCGCCCCGATTCCACGGGCAACCCTACCCGGAGTGCCCTTATAAGTAGAAAGTGGTGGGCGTTGGCGCTGCGGCAGACGTCGAGGGGTGGCTTGGAGGAGAGCCGAGTTCGCGCCTGGGACGTTGGTTCCCGCGGTCTGTAGGTGTCCGTTGGGCGTGGCCTGCGACTGGTCTGTTGACAGGATGGTGTACCTTGAACCGCGCGTCACCTCGGGAGGAATGAGGGTCAGGGGGCCACTGTTCGGTGCCGTTGGAGGTGGCGCGGAGCGACGGGAGCGACGCTGCACTTGAATCCATGGGCCATAAATCGTCGGCGGTGGGTCAGGCACCTCCGTGGTAGGGAGTGAGGGCGGTGCCTCCGGCTCATAGGGGAGAGAGGTACTCGCAGGATGCAGTTCGGGGGTGGAGGTGGGACAGGAGGAGGAGTCATGGCCTACGCGCCCACAGGTGAGGCAGATGGGGGGTAAACCTTCATTGGCGACTTTTATGGCTTCACCGTCCAATTCAACTATGGGTCGCAGGGGGGAGCTGATGTCGAGGTCGACAGCGACCCGGGCAAACTTTCTGCGCTGGGAGGTTTGCTTATTTTCATCTATTTTGATAGTTCTGCCAATTAGATTGCCTAACGCGGTGAGGATTGCAGGGTGGTACAGGGCGACTGATAGCTCCGGAAAGCGAACCCAGGCAAGAACATGAGAGATACAGTCCGATGAAGGCCGGAATGCGGGAGTCCACGGCTGAACTGACAAGACGTGTCCGGCGATTATCCAGGGTCCTTTCGTTAGGGAGGTAATATAATCTTCAATTTCAACGAAGTTTACAAGATAAAACTCGTTTTCCAAGTCCACAATTTTCATAGGGCCATGAGGATTCCACAAAGTGCGGATGCGGGTGTGTAAGAGGTTAAAGCCTATTCTCCTGCCTAACAGTTTAATGACCACGGCTTTTTCCCACTTGCGGTCCAAGTGGCCACAAAAGTTGCTTGAAAGTTCAATTCCCAGTCCAAATTTGCCTTGCACAGTTGTGATGTCACCTTCTTCGATTGCTATGGCATCCTCTGCAGGCCAAACAGACTCATGAGAGGAGGAGGAGGAACCAGTGACTGCTGCGCTATAGCTCACTGGGAGAGGTGGGGGCGGATTCAACACTGGAGGAGGGTCCTCTTCTCTCTCACGGATTCTCACTTTCTTGGCGGCATGAGAAGGAGCATTAGGGTGAGTGATTGGATTGACAGGAGGATTTACTGATTGTGCTGTGAAAACCATTGTTGGTTCTGGGTTGTCCGACGGTGTGGTAGTCATGGAATGTGGAGGACAGACCAAGGGAGCAACAGCGCGCAAGCCGGAGAGCGCCGGCCAAGTGTTTGATGAAAGAGAGGAGAGATCGTTTCTTCGAGTACTGTTTGTGAGTTTTTCTTGTTACTTGGCAGTCAAGAAACTATGTTGTTGACTTGGAGGAAACTTTACATTTCTAAAAAAGAATTATCTGATTGTAAAGACAATAAAACGCCCACTCTATGTGGCTGTTTTTGTTGGTGAACAAAAGGATGAAAGTGGATGAGATACTGTTGCCATGTTCGGGTAATGGTATAAGTTGAAGTTGAAGTTGAAGTTGAACCTGATTCGATTTATTTGTTTATTTTTCACCTTCCAACTGTGAATCCATCACTTGGATCAAGCTGCTTTCATTCTCCATTATAGGCTATGTCTACCACTTTCGCTTGGAGCCTAGAATCTAGGTGTCACTATACGTTAGTGTCAGTATACAGTTAATGGTTATCAGTAGCATGATTCTAGCTCCTTATGAGGATAGGGTACTAAGTTCCTTTTCGCTTGTCATTAGACTGTTATTTTTCTTCACCTATTTTCTTGTAGGTGGTGAAGTGGGGCTTTCCAAATTTAGGCGCGAGCTCGTCTCTTAACCGTCAGTGTTAGGTTATGTATTTGTAAAGGATCTAGTGATGGTTTCTATCACCGTCTAGACTAGTTATTTCATTTTTGTTCTTAAGTACAATCGTTCTAACTATCGCTTTTAACTCTTGAATGCATCTTTATTATGATTGTTTGTAAGGTTAGATGTGTATTTGAATCTCCTGCCGTGCGTATCCTATTTGCAGGCTGGGCATCTTATTGATAAGCTGTTAGTTTTTATTTTATTTTATTGTATTGTATTTTTATTTTTATTTATCTATTATTATTATTATTATTATTATTATTATTGTTATTATTATTATTTATTACTTTATTCTAATCATTTGTCTATTTTTATGTACCTAGCTACTTCATATTACATTTACATGTAAGTCTACTGGAAATAATTTCTCTACTCTGTAGGGGTAAGGTTGCGTACTATCAAACCTCTTTAGACCCCATATTAGTGCGGGATTCAACTGGTGTGATGATATGATGATGATGATGATGATATCAAATAATTAAATAATATATATTTAATTGATATCAAACTAGATTATGAAAAAAACAAAAATACATTTTGTGATTTCATAAATTTTAAAAACTAGAAGAAATATAAACCAAAAACTTAAGCAGACATTTTTTTACTAAATTTAAAAATGAAAACATAAAACATAAAACAGAAAGAATAGGCCCTAAAATAATTTTTATTTTATACATATTTAAATATATATGACAAATATCTAGGATAAATATATATAGCAATAAAATTACGATTGCTCATCTCCTCATTTTTCCTGGTAAAAGTGTTGGTTTATTCCTTAATTGGTTAGTTATAGTTTAGTGACATAATTATTTAAAAATATTTTTTATCTTTTATATATTTAGATATATATAATAAAAATTTATGAGATAAATATACAATACAAATAAAATTATAATGAGATTATAATTAAGAAATCCATATTGCATTAATGTCATCATCATCATCGTACCCCGAAGTCCTGCAGTGAAGCAGGGTTTAGGAGTATGATAATACGCAACCTTACCCCTATATAATAGAGAGACCATTTCGAGGAGACCCACATGCAGATATGACAGGATGATAGTGATGCAGGTAAAAGAGTAAATACGTAAAGATTGACATTATATATATATATATATATTTGATGGTGACCATAATCTGTTATTGTCGTTCACCCTACAAAGACCAACTTTTCTCGTTGCTAGTTGCGCTATAAGTCTTCCCTAAGTGGTGCCCTGAGAATAGGCAATCCTACAGTTTTACACGTCCATCGCGGAAATCTTTCCCCCATACACCTGAAAAAAAAAGCGTATTGCATTTATGTATCATCTTTAAATTGTTACTAGTCATTGTTCTATTGATACTAGACATTACTAGAATGTAAAAAGACTTGTACGCATTATATTTTTCCCTTTAGAAAGAAGAAGTAGTCAATCTCATAAACTAAAGTCTAGAGATATTTAAATAAATATGTTGGTGTTTATTAAAGAACAAGTTTACTGAAGTAACCCTATATGAGAATTTCATAAAGAGCATTACCTGTATGTTTATGAAATTCTTATTGTAATGATTATATAAGTGATCATTTGACTTAAAATCTCCAAAATATCTCATGTGAGAATTGTTATGTTTTGATACTAACTGTGACTTATTATAGTCAATGATAATTGAATTTGTAGCCATTGGATAGTTCAATCAGTATCAGTATTCATTGGATATAGTATGAACCATATAGAATTAGTTTGATGATCAATATAAGATTCATCATCCTAAAGTGATTAGGAAGAGTGTTTTATTATCCTCGATTAGTATTATTTTGAAAAATCTTTGGTCAAAGTATAATGATATTTTAAAACTAGTTTTCAAATGAAATTAATTAAATCAATTACTATGGTGGATAACTAACACGATTAGACCCAAATAAGAGTAGTTACGGTGGTTGAGATAAATCGATATCAAACATGTTTTGAGGATATCGTTAGAGGTCAAACAAATGTGCAGCTACAGTGGTTGAAATGAATCAATTTCAGAAATAGTTTCAGAAATGACAAGAAAAGGATCAAGCTTCACAATAAGATATGAATTAATATTCATGCTTAATTATATTTGTGCATTAATCGTATTATACAATTTTAGTGATTTTGGCTTTTGAAAAAACTAACAAAAAAGTTGTATTCTTATTTCGCTACTTATGGGATTAAATCCTATCCTGATTTTTCAACAGTGGTATCAGAGTAATGTTTAATCTTATAACTTAATTTTAAGTTTGATTGTTATTGATATGAATTTTGGAATTAAGATTGCAAAATTTGCACATTTTAAGTTCTAAAACCATATTAGATCTTATTCATAAATAAAATGTATAATCAAATTAGTTTATTAAAACTAATAATTCACAAAAATTATAATAAGGTTGTAATTTGAGAAACCTAAATACCTAATAATGATCTAATTAATTATTTTAAAATATGAAAAGTTTAGATTATAAGCAAAAAAAACTATTTAAGATTAATTGAGTATGTTTAAGCAAAAAGACACAATTATGGCCTACAATTGCATGCTTCGCAAGGCCTATTCTTCCATACTTCCTTTCACAATCAGATCTTTTAGAACCATACAAAGGGTAATTATCATCGTTCTCTATATCAAGAAGCTTCCTGTCTCTTTCTCATTTCTCAACTAATATCTCTCTTATTCATTTCGTTCGGTTAAGTTATGTTAAACACTTATGCAATAAGAGTGATTAAAAAACTTAAACAAAAGCAGTATGAGATGTTTGAAAACAAACGGACTTATTGGTCCGTGATCAAGAAGGGAGGCTAAGTTAAACTTTAACGGACTTAAACTTGATTATCACACGAGGACTTTAATAATCTTATTTAATTTTACTGCATCCTATAAAAGATTGTAACAACTAGTATTATTGGTAAGGAGTTTCTTTACTATTTTATTTATAATAGCTAGTTGAAACAATCTTTCACAAGGTTTATAGAGGCAATCATTGCTTTTTTAACCTAACAATAAGGGTATATTTTCTTTGTTATAATAGTTTAAAGATTTAGTATTGGAGCTTCAAGAAAAAAACAGGACACTCTAAGAACAATTGGAACCTTGTGAAGAGATGAGGTATGAATTCTTATTGTTCAAACATGATATGGATATATATGAATTGGGGGTTTGATCATAGAGAACTCTGGTAAATGTGTGAAAGCTACAGGTTTGCGCTAGTGAATAGATATCAAAGAGCTCTAAAATTTCTTGTTGAATATAGAATAATAATTTGCAGTGACAAAATATGTCTAATTCAATAGTGTCAATCATCATAGTGTATACCAAATATGATGCAAAGATGTGGTAATGAATAAGAACGTTCAATAACATCAATGCATTTATATCTCCCATTAACACTTAAAAGAAGATGAAGAAGGAATTGACATATTACTTTTTCCCCAACAACACTTCTTGGATCCCAAGGAAAGCTTTAGACCAGTTGAGGTGGGAAATCTAAGAGAGAGTATGTAAGGCAATTCATACATGACTTGCAAGGTTGGGCATATGTTAAGCTTTAAAGGGAAAATATGAAAGGCGTTTTTATTGTAATTGAGGTTGTAGATGCTTTTGATAGTCTCCACATTCCATAACTAATTTAAACCACCAAAAAGGGAAAGAAAAATGATAAAATTCAAAATTACTATGAGAAGGAAAAATATAAGGTAAGAGAATCTTCTAACACTAAATCAAAAAAGTTGTTAAGGCAAGAAAATGTTTTCTTCATTTATGAGGGGCTAGACTTTTCTTGTGAATGCTCAAAATGGAATAGTGAGGAATAAGTGAATTTAATAGTCATGAAAGATTAAAGAAAAGGAGTCAATGACTCGACAACAAAAGCCTACTCTTAAGAGGGGGTTACGCAAAAGTAGACTATCTAATGGACAAGGTAGATGGTAAGTAGGTAATGTGTATTGTCTTCAAATTTTGGCTAAGGAGTTTTTAATAGAACCACTAATAAAGGAAGCCTACGAATTATTTTGACTAGAGCAGTTAATTCTTTTTTATACAAGTGATTTTCCTAAGTCTAAATAATATAATCATATAAGTGATAACAACACTTGAGTGACACTTTATACTCAAATTTGTGTGCACATATTGATGAGGACCTTGATAAAGACTTACAAGTATTTAACAAAAATCAATGTCAATAAAAACTCAAAAGTAGGCAAAAATTAACATTTGTTAGTGCATATTGATAGTAATCCTCAATGATGGGCAAGATTTAGATCTAAGACAAAAAATGATTGATATAATTGAGTAGTGCTAAGTCTAATGATGCAAGACATCATGTGACTTTGATAAGAAGGTCGGAAAGTATCTATATGTATAAGGATTATTATATAGTGGCTCTAATTATTACTAACTTGGGTCATAAAGTAATGTGACTGCAATATGAGCATGCTTAGATGGATTGTAGCACCCCACCCTTATAGGGCATATCCTCAAACATACTGACAGTATTCAAGGATGTACTCTACGAGGGTGGCATGCTATAACAGTCAATCACTCAAACTCATTGCAAAATTTTCAAAACAACACACGCATATACGGAAAATCAATAATCAATTTCAGCTCATTTTATTCAAAAACATTTTCAAACATAAGAGTTACAACCATTATACATATCATTAGCAATTCAATAGCCACTTAGGCCTATTACAGGTGCAAAACAATTGTAGTGAAAATGTCATTACATTTCAAGATCACTCACATACACATTGTACAATACTTGTGACTATATATTTTGATACACAATAATGAAAACTATACAGACGTGAACTGATACCGACCTTTATCTCTTACTTGAATGTTGCGATTAGATTCCCGTTTGCCTAACGGGGTAACTCCTCTGAGCCTAAAAATAATGTTGCAATTTTGGTGAGTTTTGTAAACTCAGCGAGTTAACTATCCTCGATGGTTCACTCAAATCATATAACACTTCACATCATATGTTCATATAATTTACATGTCTTCATTTATCATATAGCATCACATATCATTTACTTCACATATCACATTTAGAGCATTCAAACATATCATTTTGATCATTTAAAACATATATAACAATTATAAAAGCAATGCACATGAGACTCACTTTCATTTATTACTTTGTTATGACCAAGTGTCTTTTTACTAGCCATATCTCTTGTAGATACCGAGCTGTATCAGATAATGTCCTATATCTCTTAGTGGATACCAGGTACATTCACAACTAAGCCAGAGACTCTTATCACAATTTGAGCTTTAAGCTCTTTATAATGGCGACTTCGGTCACAACTGCCTTTATCTTTCATACAATCATATAATTGAATGGATCACATTTACACATTTTCAACAGTCATTAGATTTCAGTTTCACATTCAAAACACATTTATCATCGGACCTTGGTCTGACATTCAACAAAAATGTTAAGTACATTTATTTCAGTTAGATTCACATATAGGGAGCACTTCCAATATATATATATATATAGTTCATGCATTAAACGCCTTAGACTTTCAAAGTCCAGAATCAAGACAATTAATTTCACAAAATAATCTAATACAAAATTTAATACAAACAAATAATTAAGTGACAGTACGCTCCCAATTAACATTAGCTTCTATGATCCAAAAACATCTAGATGCGGATGTTCTATCCTGTATTACCATTATGTAACACAAATATTGCACACACATTATTAATTGCACAATATTATGGATACTTAATCACATATATATGTTTATGTGTTGTGTATAATGCATGCTTAATGACAATCCCGGGTATATTATCTAAATTCACATTTTATGCTCATTCTCATTTCATAATTCATATATGTCTAATTGAATTTAGGTTTATACTTCATTTGTACATGATTATTCTAAGTTCACCATTCAATCCTTATCCTTTGTATGTGTCTAAGTTATTCTTATATCATAACTCAATTTCTCATCATTTCTTTTCTAGCGTTATATGCTCTCATAATACCCAATTCTCATTCACATTTACTTAATACAAATTACTCAACTCTTGTAAATCATAACTACAATCATTTGAACATCTTCATTCACATTATACTCATTCCTTTGGTACTTTGATATGTTCAATTCATTCACTAAGTTATAACCTCCATTATCACTTCAAACATATCACACATTTAATCACTTAATCTAATCATCATTCTAGGTTCAATTCAAGCCCCATCCTAGCCTAAATTTAGACCAAATGGCCAGTGAATGTCCGCTAGGTGGACTTCCATGTCCGCTGAGCGGACCTTTATGGGTCTCTTATAGAAATGTTAAAATTTGATCCGTTAGATAACAAAATCTCTCTTTGGGGGGTCTTTACAGAAGTTGTAGAACTCAAAGTCCTCTTCGAAAGCATACTTAAACGACCTCAATCTGAGTTTTACAAAAAATGTTATGCCTCTTGCCCCAACATATATCCAATTGCATCCTTAGTTTTCATATTCTAACTCTTTACTCTTTACTTGCAACATTCAACATCTTATACTTAGTCTATCATATCTAGTTTAATAGTAATTATTTCCCTATTATTCTAATTCCATTTCAACTCAATATCATCCATAAACA
>JAOTIZ010050877.1:0-13367 GCA_027123425.1 Erythroxylum panamense
TATTGATTTCCGCAAATTAGTGCTTTTGTGTCAGTGGGTCCTAAATGGGCGAAAGCCGTATTTGTAATAAGTTTTCTCAAAGGGGTCAAGATCGTCACGGACCTTCATATAATTAAAATTGTGACATGATTGAAAATGATTTCGAATTAAAGTTGACCCAATTGTTTATTAAATTCTGCGTTTGTGATGACTTCAAAAATATTTTAAAAGTGGCATACTGAGTTTTGTACTGGAATTGAGTGTCGTAGCCTATCATTCTCGTGCGGCGCGGACTCGGATATCACCTACGATATCGGGTTCGGGTCCTGCGGGGTTGGGATGCTACAAATATCCCTATAATGCCCTTCTAAATGAGCAATAGCAGACTATTCCTAGGAGACTGTGGGCTGCTAGAGACTTTAAAAAGATTTTGGTAAAGACCAGGGCATGCGATAGAAAATAACAATGTGGAAACTATCAAATACCTTGTGGAGGTGGAATCTGGCACATAGCGAATGAGACGATCAGGTGGCTCTAATTCATCATTGCATCAACCAAAAAGAGGAGATAAGGTAATACCACTGAGAAGATTAGAGAGTTATGACTCTCTTACTTGTGTCTCTTTACACTTCTACATGAGAATATGTGATACAATGCGATGGTATCCTCTGAAGTTCCTCTAATTTGGAAAATTATCTGAAGTCCTTATTGTTAATACGACAATTGGCCCCTAAAAGCATGAGTTCCATTTGTTCCTTGGTTGATTATTTGTAGTAGGAGAATTTTCATATGACCCCTATGTATTCTTCCATGAAAAAGTTTGGTGCCCAAGTTTTAATTTTCAAAATAAAGATTTCATGTAATGGTCGTTTTCTCGGGCAATAACAGAATTTATTGTTCTCTCTCTACCTCTTCTTCTATCTTCATGAAAGTAGCTGTCAGTCATTTTCTTAAGGTTATGGCTTCATTCAAAACAGTCTAGATGTTCCAGCAACCAATGAGATTACCACTTCTTCTTCCAGATCTTAAGGGAGCGTTGAGTTTGAAGTTGGGTAGATGGTCATGGTATTGGATAGTGTGTTCTGGGCCTTTTAGTTATGAGAAGAACTTAGAACGATATCGTTTAAGTCATCTCTTGGTGTGATGGCCCAATGGCAACTTATGCGCTAACACTAGGCCTAGGGGCATTTGAGGTGCCCTGAAGGGGAGTTAGGTTGTCAATAACAAGTAAGAAGAACCTATACTCATGGCCCAAAATTAGTACGGTTTTGAGTTTATTATATGCATGTACTTCCTGACCCAATAAGCTTCATCTTCTACTTGGTGCATTTTCGTTGACAAAACAGTTTTTCTTTGTTTATTATAGATCCTTCAATGTTAATTCTAAATAAAAGACTTTAGAAAGCATCTTCTGATTTCAACATAATCTAGACTTTTGTTTACCTAATGGTTCATTTAAGGAAGTGGAGAATGTTCTTAAAGTTTAAAATTATAAATAGCAATTATTGTCTACTAAATTAAAAGAAGTACAGTTTATTTTAATAGCTTAATCTAAGAGAGTTTTAGAATAGATTTCTGTTTCTTATGTAACATTGAAAGTTCAAAGTAACTATTGATTTAATATAGGTACTAATTTTACTCATAATTCAAAAGGTTAAAATAAGGTTGACTTTAGCCCGTTTAAATTATTATAGAGAAATTTTTTATAGTTTAAATTAAGATTATAAAATTTTCATATTAACAAATTTAAAATTAGTCTTTCGTTTAAATAATTAAAAGTGATAACCTACATCATACCGTTTTTATAATGTTATTTCTTGGGCAACTAATTTTAATAAAAAAAATTATGTCAACTTATCAAAAAAAAAATTTCATCGTATTAAAAAAGTAACAATATTGTCCCATTAGTATATAAATCCGGTCGTTTAATAAATTAAAATGGCCTTATTATTGAAATTATTTATAATGTGAAAAAATGAATTATTTGGATGTCTATTGTTAATTCCAATAAAAGATTGATGGAAGGACTTTTCGATTCAAAAACTACTTATACGTATTTGTAACATTGTATAAGCAGATCCAATCAAATATCTTCAACACTTACGAGTCTCTAAATTTGATCTTTGAGTTTTAGAATATTGGGGGACTAGTTACATAGCATACTAAATTACTCAAGTAATTTCTCTGGCTAACATATAGTGCCAAACTTTTCCTGTCCGAGACAAGAAGTGAAAGATTTGAATACTCGGACAAGTAAAACATAATGTTTTAGTGTGCCAGACCGGACCATGTGCAACCCAAAATCGTATGAAGAAATCTTCAATTTGTCACACAGGAGCAGTCGGGAAAATAGATCTGAGATCTACTAACATGTTCCTTCACTGACCTTAAAAAACAATATGTAGCATGATGTATTGTCGTACATGCAGAAGCAGCCTCGAGAACAAGCGTTTAAAACAAGAAGAAACTCGTACAGCTTCCACACTTCCATGTAACTTTTTGACCCTTCAGTTTCGAGTGACATGGTACCTGAGATGCCTTGCCTCTAATTCGCCATACAAGTTCCTCAGTGCACAATATTAGTTCTCAGAATATCGAAAAGTCCCTCCTAGGCTTAGGCAGGGTTATGGCCTCAACTGAAGCTTTGATATTAAATAACAATATAAAGAAAACAAACAACTTGCAATACTGCAGCCTTGGTTAATTTACAGGCTTAGAATATATGCGAAGCTGGTAGCTACCTCGAATACGTTGTATAGATTAAGATTCCAAAGTATACTTTTATGCATTAGTATATTAAAGTCATATTTAAAGTTCAATTTTATAATATAAACTTGTTATATTGATTTAATTTTGATTGTGAATCCTAAACATTTTCATCTAATTTTAATACTTATAAAGTGAAAGAGAAAAGGGTTGCTTTGCGTATAAAGCTATGTGGTACTAATACACGTTGATCATCTAAAAATGTCAATAAAGTGATATACACTATACAAAAAGACGTGTCAAGAAATGTCAACAAAGTGGAATTGATCAGTAGACTAAACGAAGCATCCCAATGCATCTCTTTTTCATCCTTTTTAAGCTTTCGGAAAAACGTAGTTTCATTGCAAGGTCCGATTCTTGCTGTTAAGCATAACGCAAAAAGCACATATATACTTCCTTTCATTTCATTCACTAAAAGCCTCTTCGCTTGGATGATCCGTATCCACTTTTAGATTCACTTTCACTCCCTTATAAGACAGACGTATCCTTCATTCATTCATACCTATACTATACATCGCACGTGAATTTCCAAGTCACGTGCGATAATGCAGCGGAAAGGACAAAAGGCTTTAAGCCTGGAACCCATGTTATGTCAAAGCCTAGGGTTAGGGTTTGTAACCTTTTGTTCTTCGAATGAGACGAAATCATTGCACGACAAAGATATTCTAAGAATACTGTAATTCCTTCTTTTTAAAATACTATTTCTCTCCCAAAAAAGGACTTTAAATATACCTTTCCTCTTTACTGGCTTTTATCTCCCTCTGTTATTCCCAGTTTCACTGTGCTCAGATATTAAATAACCGTAGGCAACTAAGAGCCAAGACAACGAAAACCACTTGGTCAAACTTTTTTGTTTATGCGGAACTTTACTCGTATAGGGATGTCGGATGATGGGACAAAGGCAGAGTCGTAGAAGAGACGTGTTTTTTAGCAAATGTAGGTTGTTTGTTTAAGCTATAGCGACCAGTCAATGCTGTTCTTTCTTTCTTTCTTCTTCTTCTTCTCTTTACCTGGAGGATGAGAAAGGGAAAAGCTTGGAATTAGGAAAAAGAGTGGAGGGATCCAAAGAAGGGTTTTGAAGAAGTTGTTCAGATACTTAAAAGTAGGAAAAGGCAAAGGTTTCTGGTCCTGTGCAGAAGTGTAGAAGCCTTGAGAGGAACATTTCAACCGCATCCTTAGTCAGTTTCTTTTATATTTCGCTTTCATCGAACAACTCGCTCCTTCTGTTTTTTTGTCTTTGTTCTTTCTCGGTTTTATTTGTAAAATTATTAGTACATTGGTCTGAAATTCCTGTTTCTGCTATTTCACTTGACAGTTTATAGAAACGAGAAATGGAGATTATAACCTTCATCACTCCAGAAATGATAACCTTCTTTTTCGAATCATAATATAGCTTTTGGACAATAATATAGATAATGATAGGTTGAAGGAGTTAATGCCGCTTTGCTAGTTAGTCATTAGATCTCGAGAAACGGATTATCATATAACCAGTTGTCTTTTAAAATTTAAAAAAAAATAAGAAAGAAAGAATTTGCTGTATTTCTGTTTCTGCAAATGCCTTCAAGTTTAAAAGGAGTGATCAGAGAAAGCGCTAGCGATTAACAATGAACAAGTTTGAAACTTCTTCAGATGTTTTGTCTAAAATACTAAAAGGAAGCTATCCATATACCATAAGAAGTCTCTCGCTCATGTTATAGCAACTGATTAGAGTCGTTAGACAGAACTGAGTACAGAGTTTGCAGGCGTAAAAAATGAGAAAATAACTATGAAGGTGAGGAGAAGAATGAGAAATCGGCCGAAAGAGTTTCAATAAATTTTCTCCAAAACAATTGATGAGACATTGAGAAATTTCCACAGAAAGATGGAGTTCATGATCTTTAGTCAAGCTTTGATGTTTAGTCTTCACTGATCACTCTAACCAGAAGCCACCTGCATTAATGGCTATGGGAAACGAGATACTACCTGAGGTAAAGTTATATATACAGTCACAAACATCCACACGCACGCACATACATGCTTCATTAACAATATCATCTCGTACTCTCAGGACTCCGAGAACATGACAAATCGAGCAAGAAAATAATCGAAAGATGAGGAAAAAGAAAAGAACAAAAACCTCATGTATCAGACTTGATGAAATTCTGAAAACTAACATGCCGAAGGAGGCATGAGATTTAACCCTAAGTCATCTTTGTCCAGCACCAAACGAGCCTTACTAGTCTCCAAATTTCCTGGATTGGAAGAATATTCCGAGTGCAATCTTTTCTTGGATAGTAAAGGGACACCAAATAACTTTGTCTTACAACCATTTCCAGTGCTGGGTTCTTCAAGAATGGTCAACGATCTTTGTGAAGTGCAGCTTGGAGAGTTCAAGACGCTAATTTGAGGAACTTGCTTAGGGTTAGTGGTAGTGTGATGATATCCAAGAAGATGGTTGGTAGGTTTTTGTATAAGTGAACCATTAGTGGCTATAGGATTGGCAGTTGATTGTGGACCGCAAAGAAGCAAAGAAGAAGAATAGTTATTGCTTGGAACAACGGGCTTGACATGATTTTGGACAAAGTAGATAATATCGTTATAAAGCTTTTTCATGTGTGCAAGTTCAGACATAAGCATGTTGTTGCTTCTTCTCAGTCTCTCGTTGTCCTCTGATAAAGCAGTGACAGAGCTGTTATACCCACCAACTCCGATTACTGAGACATTGGGACCTCCTCTTCGAGGCGACGCCAGTGGTGGCGAGTCACACCAGTTGTTGTTAGCCTGCTCGTCTGATTCTGATGGTGAGATGCTGATTCTGTTTGAAAATGGAAAAAAGCTAGGTCCATTAACACCAATATGAGAATGTGGATGGTGATGGTGGTGGTGATTGATTGCTACTTGTGGGTGAGCTGTTTTTCTTCTGTGTATTTCACACAACAGGTGCTTCTCTCCCTTCTTGAAGAATTCGTTGGCAAACTCCCACCTATCAGGCACGATCTTCCTGAAACCCTAATTTGTGGAATACAACAAAGAAACCCAGATCAGCATAAACACAACAGACAAACCCGAAACTGAAAGACACAAACTTTGAAAGAAAGAAAGGAACTTAATAGGGTTGGTGGCAGATAGATACATAGGTGTTCAGTTGTCTGACGAAGCTAGAGAAGTTGTTATGTTTGAAGTAGTTGGGAAGGAGATCGCGAGCAAACTCAGGCGGCCGCCAAACGACGAAGGTGGTGTCATCTTCACCCCAAGAAACTATGTGGTCAGTGGCGGGATCATCCACCAATTGGTAAGTTTTAGTGAGGAATGGAGCTGGAACTGACTTGTGGGAGTCTAGTGAGAGCAATATTCCTTCACAGTTGTCAAGCATAAGAGCCATTAAACTAGAGAACTAAGCAAGTTTTGAGAAACAGAGAGAGAGGGAGAGAGAGAGCTTGTGGGTTCGATGTAGGTAAGTGTGTGAATGCGGTAACGTGAATCTTCGGGCGTGGCTTGCTGGATAAAAATGTGGAGGAGGAGGGACTGTGTGACACTGTGCACTATTAAGCTGTTTTTATTTTTCCTTTTTCAGTTATTCTCTTCTTCTTCTTTTTTTTAATCTTTGTAGTGATTTGATATTATATAGTTTTGTTTACCTCCTCGGCTACGTAGTGAGAGAGAATATGTGTCTGTATGTCTAGGACTGTGAAATAAGGGCCTTTCAAGACAAACCCGTGAACTCTTTCTCACACACACACACACTCTCTCTCTCTGACATTGATCCCGCCCACACCCACTTAAAATCATGCACAAGAGGAAGGTGCAGGCTTTCTTTGAGAATTGACACTGACACCCTCCTTTGCCTACACTCGAAGTACATTACTATATACCATATATTCCATACAAGTCTAGCTAAGAAATGTTCCTCTTATAGAAGCTTAGATAATTTGGTGCGGAATCCAAATTATTATACGAGGCTTTCAGTTCCAACCTCCTCAACTTGTTACTCCTGACTAACCACGTTGTTGTCCATATCACTTGCATGAAAACAACATGAAGGTAGTTTGATATGACATGAAGATAAAGATTCTGTGTTCTAGACACACTAATTGATCTACGAGCTCTTGATGTTTGGGTTTATACACTAAGTATCAACATATATACATATATAGTTCTAATTAAATGTAGATGAGAAACAACAAGAGTGTTACTTATTGTTGTCTTGTTCTTCCATTTTGGTTTTTGACCTGGGACGTGCTATCTTGTATTATCTAATAATAGGAGCTTGTGTCAAAAGGGGGCATTGTGGTCATAAACCTTGGTATGAGACAACGGAGGAGGCTTCACTTCTCGTCAAACGAGTGTCCTCTTTTCATTTTGTAGCTTTCCTGTTGCTATTTAATATCGCCATCCCAACACAATCTTCTCCAATTTCGAGTCCCTATCATTTTCTATTACTATAGCAGATATATGGTAAAGGATACATCGAACAACGTGATGGGGTCTTAAGCCTGTTTCTAGTTGACGGCATTTCTTCTTCTTCTTCTTCTTCTCTTCCCTTCTCTTCTCTTCTCTCACAAGTTTCTCCCTCTTTTACCCGCATAATATTCCAAACTTCAATACCAATATCATATATATTGATATTCACATGCTTTCTGGCTTCTACCACCTTTACTGACTAATAATTATCTCCATCCTCTATACAGGTCGTTTTAGCCTCTGCTTTGAGCCTCCAACTTTGGCTCTTTCTCGGCTCGACTTCTTTCACAGCTGACGTGTCTCAGGTGATTGAATTATTGGCTCTAAAAGTTTCCATGAAAACTGAAAAAACTACAGCTTTTCTTCTCAGTCACTTTTCTTGCAAGGGCCCAAGAAAATTTTGCTTCCATACAAAACACATTCAATATCTCTATCCCACTTTCATGGTCTCCTCTCAACACAGGTTAACAGTAGCCTTATGATTTTTTTTTCCTTATCTAAAGAAAAACATTAAAAGGACAACGTTGAAGATTGTTTGTGCCTAGCTCCAATGCTAGACCTAGAAGTGTCAAACCTGGGGCAAATTGAATGCACGAAACTCATTCCGCACTATTAATGAGTACATATCTAGGGGTCATGTAAAGTTTCATGAATAAGATTATAAGAGGATTCGTTCTGGAATTAGAGAGGGCAGCCAGCAACTAATGTAGGGTCGAAATCAGGTTTCTCTACAAAGTCGAACAATAGTAACATCATTACTAATTATTTCACTTTGATACTTCAACTGACTGTTTATATCATGTCTATGATTCTCATTATTGGAAAAACAAAGTTGCACCGCCTAGTTCCCCACACCCCCATGATTATTCCTTCCATTTTGAAAAGGAAAAAAACCAATTTCCTTATCGAACTCAAGAAAGAAAAAGAAAAAGAAAATGTCGTTTTGATCAGTTAATCGTGTTCCAACCAAATCAATCCCCATCCTTAAACCGTGTAAAGGGACCATACATATGTTCTTTATCGTCTGATGATTATCCAATAATGGAACATTTCAATTGATAAGCTTGCTAAGTAAGTGACCGTATTTGCAGAAAAACGTCCTTGGATGACTGTAACTGGTCAGAAAGACATTAAAGACTGTCCAATGCATGAGTTTGCAGGTTACGTACTGTTCTGGAGGAATTGTTGCGTCGAGTACATGTACAAGTTAAATTCATTAATGAACTGCTATATTTATGTTTAAGGAAATCTCTGTCACATGATGTCATTAATTTTTGTAGAATTCCAAACTTAATTTACCATTTCAGCACAAAAAAAAGGTGCATGTGACATTTATGATTAATCTCTTTCTTTGGATAGCAAAGAACCTGGAAATAAAGGAGTATTGTCAGATTCCTGTACTGATGTTCAATTATAACGGGAAATGCTCTCCTACGATAAGAAGCATCTTCCTAAATTTTCCTACTCTATCTCTCTCTCACACGCACTCTCTTTTTCTTAATTCCCAAGTTCAAATCGCCTACCCTTCTGTACTCTGCAAGAATTCAGCGCCTAACTTGGACTCTGTCTTTGTAATTTTCAGCGTTCTACGTATGCTGTTCTCTTGATTCTTGGTGTTGCATTCTTCTTTAACAGTATAAAGTTTATTGTCACACATCCACTCCATCCATCTTTTCATGTTACATGCATATTTCTGGGAAGTTTTCCAGCCGTATAGCTCCTTTCCAAGCTCCCCAACTTGAACCTAGTCAGATGTACATCAAGTGGTCCAACACCTTTCGTTAGTTAAGACTGACAAAATCATTTTATCTGTATAATTATTGGTCCAACTCAGATTTTTAATACTTGAGTATTGTAATTAAGGGATTATCATTATTTATTTGATTGTCCATTACGAACCACTTGATGGGTGTGGGTCCAACAATCATACGAAAGGACCCCTTGCATTGATGGAGGAGAACAGTTTATGGGTAATAATAGGTAACAAATGCATGAATAGTTAATCAGTAAGAAGGTAAATTTCATGACTCAAAGAAGCAATCTTTCGGCTAATTTTACGAGTTCGTATCGTATGGTCCACAAGATATAGAAATCTATAAAAACAAAGTCTGATCTTTCTCTCTCAAGTTGTCAGCAACTAAGTCAGATCCTACTGAACCCACCACCACCATGACTAGCAAAATCAGTCCGACCCCCACAAATAACACTTAACCTCTAACATGTTGAACAAGAACCAAGAAGATTCTATTCCAACTTCTAAAACACAGTGAAAGTGAACCCCACGACCACCCATCCTCTCCTTCTCACATGACAACATCGAATACAGCTTTCGAATATACATTATACAATTCGCAGTTAACAATAAACAAAAACACAATGGTGAGTATTAGATAATCTATAATGAGAATTTCAAGGAGAGACAGCTTAAAACACAGAGAGAAAACGAATTAAAAAGATCCGTGTATTTAAAATTGGTTAACAAATAAACAAACTATCTTGGAGGTGAAAGAATCAAAATCTGTGTTCTATACGACAAGTCACAAGGTCTTTCCTGTCGCTGCTGTCACTCTCTCTTGTCTGATTCTTTTGACCCCTCCCTTACACTGAGGGAGCACAACCATGTAGTTCCCCTATTGAACATAAAATATATTTGAGGCATGCATGCACAAAGAGCATCTCACTCTATCTCAAAATTGCATCTTTAACAAATATTATATTAGTGTAATGTGTTGTAGCAGAGATACTAAAGAAATTTGAAGAAAGTGCTTGCGCTGTTTAGTGTAATTTTATGTGAAATTGATTTAAGACTAATACTTTTTAATGAGTAAAACTTAAATGATAGAATTCTTATTTTTAACAATGTTTTAACACCTACACCAACTATCTATTTACATTCACAAAATCAATATTAAGTACCAATTTAAATACAAATTGGATTTTAAAAAATAGAATACAACATTACTCGTAGAATTAATCTTAAACACAAACTAATTGGTAAAAATCCAGAAATTATTCTAACAATACGTGTTATGGGTCACGAGGATATGGATCCCACGAGGAAATGGCTGGATATTAATGGACAGGACAAGATACTCGTTTGTCTCACTGAAACAAATGTAGACAAATTGGGGTTTGTCCTTTCTTTAATGATGGAAACGGACACCTGTGTCCTTCCAAAACGATTCATCATCTGTCTCAGATCCTGTTGCTGGGATCTTACAGTGTAGAAGAAGAAGAGGTACTTTTGGTCTAATAATGTACACAAAAATGCTATTTCTTTTCCGGCCAGTCTCACTTTTTCCCCCCATTAAATTCAATCACCACATCATAAACAGTTTAACTTCTTATTAGATAGTCTCGTCACGAAGAGATTGTAAAATTCTGATCCATCATTTTGTTATAGTTTGGAATTGAAAGTTAAAGAAAAAGCCTCGTACTCGGTGATTCCCACAATTGTTTTCAATTTGTACGTACTCTTTGTTATTATAGCCTGACATCGCGTCATTTCCTCGTTTATTATAGTTTGAGCAAAGTATATATTTATCTTATACATGCATTCTATCACTTCAAAAGGAAAAAGCTGTAAAGAATTCCTTACTTAAAAGCTGATGAGTTAATTTAGTGTATTGATGCGACTATGAAAAGATCGAAGTCTTAAACGGCATTGACTCTGTATGGTTTGAACTCATCTTCAGCAAATGGAACCCATTTCATTTTGGGAAACGTAGAAGCCGAAAATGCTCGACAATTCGAAATTTCAGTGCACTAGAAACATTTATTGTGTCCCCTTTCTTAAAGTTTGCCTTTCTTGGAATTCTAAATTCTCTATCAATTGTTACGACATTGTATTTCGGATTTACAAATATTCTGAGATGATTTTTTTTCCCTCTATAATTATGATGCTGTATCAACCACAAATAGTGTTGATGTTATATATTGCATATAATATTCCCTTGAGATTAATTATACTACAAATCAAGCAGTACTTGATAAGAACACGAAATCATGTGCCCCATCCTTGTATAAAGTAATATTATAGGGACATATTCCTCTGTACCCAATCAACCTGTACCTCCTATGTTCCTTACATCCAAACCATTTATTGACAAGCTAATTAAGTACCGCTTGATTTATAATATAACTAAAATCATCAATATAAAATGCCATATCACATCAATACAACCATCCTGGATTTCATCCACAGGGACAAGCTTGGAGTTGTGTACCACAAATCTTTGTGCTAGTTAAAATATTCGTGTTGTAGCTTTCCCTTGTACAAAAAAAAAGAATTGATCACAAAAAACTTCTGTCAATTGCCCATGTCTCTTATTTACTGGTGTAAAGGATTTGGAATCGCTAGTTTCAAATCTCTTGTATATCTGTTATTTATTGTAACTGATCTTCTGATTTTCCTTTATTCTTTAAATTTACCGTACCTTTCGTCAATGGATGTATGATATATAATTGATCACAAGCTCGGGCCTCACACTGGCATGATCCTTTGGGTATTGCTGAGTCATATTAGAAGTGGACTCATTAGAAGATATTAACATACTCTCCTCTCCCATTACCGAGTTTGATATTAATAATTTTTTGTTGACAGGTACCCGTGTCTTACTCATGCGAGATTGGGAGTTACAAATCACGCATGTGCACCTTGAAGGGAACTAGTGCGCAGATAACCTGGCTGCCCTTACAAGCATGGCAAGCACCGGACTCCATATCCTTCAGGAGCCTCTGATGCCCATCCTGGATTTCATCCACAGGGACAAGCTTGGAGTTGTGTACCACAGATCTTTGCGCTAGTTAAAATATTTGTGTTGTAGCTTTCCTTTGTACAAAAAAAAAGAATTGATCACAAAAACCTTCTGCCATTTGCCCATGTCTCCTAATTACTGGTGTAAAGGATTTGGAACTGCTAGTTTCAAATCTCTTGTATATCTGTTATTTATTGTAACTAATCTTCTAATTTTCCTTTATGCTTTAAAATTACCGTACCTTAATACATGTATATAATGTGTAATATCAATGTAAGCTTATTTTGCCAATCAATATCTTATCATATTATCATAGCCAACACTGGCTTAATAGCTTCCTTCTTGTTCCTTTTTTTCCCCTCTGCTACATTCCTGGCCACCAATTCTGGCACTATTCAACTTGCCTCTTCAGTCTCCTTTGAACCAAACCGACTCAATATTGCCCATCAATTACCTAGTAAATTAAACTCTACCAATTGTTTGTTGTGGCAAATACATTGCTACCTCTCCTACACAGTTATGATCTAGTGTATCATATTGATGGCTTCGTGCAGCCTCCCCCTTAATTTCTCAACGAACAACTCAATACAGTTTGACAGTGTTGGTTTCGTCAAGATTAACTTATTCTCAACTGGATTATTGGCTCCATAACCGAGTCCTTTGTATCTCAAATTGTTGGCTCCTCCACTGCTCGTAAGGCTTGGCAAAAGCTTCAATCTACTTATGCCTTTGGTTCTAAGGCTTAAGTTCGAACACTAGAGAACAACTTCTATTGTTCGGAGAAGAAGAATAAATCAGTCATAGACTACTTTCAAAGGGCCAAATGCATCTTTGATCAGCTGGCCGCTATCAAACATCTGGTTCCTGAGGATGACTTGGTACAAGTAATCACTAACGGTTTGGACTCCTCTTACCAACCCTTTTGTTAGATCCCTTGACAATCGCCTAGATTATGCTTCTGTTGACGACTTGTATGGTTTACTATTAAGTGAAGAACTCAATCTTGCCCGTAACGCTTCCTCCAGCGCCAATGAATCTGTCCTACCTACTGCTTATGTCATTCAGACCACGTCTTCTTCATGCAATCGAAATCCCTTTATGTATGGGAGAGGCGATCATGGCTGAGGGTAGGGCCACCAATAGTAGCATCAGTCTTTTCCTCACTCACATCGCTCTTATGGACCCCTTGTCTACTTGTCTTCCACTGATCGTGTCCTCGCCTGCTACAATTGCAATGGGACAGGTCACTACTCTTGCCAATGTCCTTCTCCTCGCCAACGACCCACACCTGTTGCCCACCTAACTTCTTCACAACAGTCTTGTCCCTAATAATAGCTATTGGATTCTAAAGCTACTCATCATCTCACTACTAATATGGATAATCTTGCTCTTCATCATGATTATAATGGCCCTGTGGAACTTAAG
>JAOTIZ010050900.1:0-13361 GCA_027123425.1 Erythroxylum panamense
TCATATAACAATTCATATTCTTGACTCTTCTTTTTCTTTGCACACAAATAAGTCACCATAAGTTTCCTCATTTAATGTCACTTTATAATTCAAAAATTCCAAGAAAATTCGGGGTCCAACAAATAGGCATTTTCTCTATTAGCCGTTGCTTCACTTACATTTTTAGTCAACTGGCTTGATTTGAATATGAATAATTTCGATGTCATCTTTTCCAAAAATCTTCCAATAATCAAGGGGCTAATATACGACCTTTATAATTAGTAAGATCCTTTTGGATGAATCATTTCTAATAAAGTAAGTTCATAATGAAGGTTCTTGCAAGAAAGAAAGTATATTTCTTATTATTTTATTTCCTTTTAAGAATAAAACCGTTAATTATACAAGGAAATAAATCCAATTTGAATTTTGAAATATTATACAGTTATCATAAAATTCATTAATCATAAACCTTGAGCTAACCATCTCCCTCTTTTTTATGATGACAAGCAATAATAGATATATATTTCAAAATTCAAAGAGATAATAGATAATTTCGAAAGATACTAGTAACTTCTATATGTTCAGACATAATTAGAATGAGTTTGTTTCTTAAAAAAGGAACCTATCATTTATATATATCACATATTTTCACAAGTTTAACAGTATAATCAATCACATATATAATTAAGGTAGCATTGAGAAAAATGCATTAAGAAATATATCTTCATATATGAAAAAATATGCAAAAAAATATCCACATAAACTCTCCAAAATATGCAAGAAAAAATATCCACATAAACTCTCCCCCTTTATCATTATCAAAAATAATAAAGTATAAAGAGGAAGTCAAATAAAAAGAATGAACAGAGGGAAAGAGTAAATACTGCATCAAACAAAATCATTAGTATAAATAAGCTAAGCAAAAGCAAATAGCAACAGAGTTATTGAAGAGATTTAAGGATTCTTAAGAGCAAAATATGTATGTCAAAAAGTTGATTATGCATGCTATTGATTTGTTCTCGCATTTGTTCCTGATTGGCTTGAATATTCTTTAACTATTGTTGAATATTTGCACTATTCTGATCCTAAGGAGGGACAAAAGTTTGTTGGTCTGGAGCAAGATCTAAGTTTTCTGCTACTCTTTCAGACCTTTTGTTCACCTAGACATTGTTTTGCAATTTGTATCCAAATTGATAGGGAATGGAAGGGTGAAACTTAGCTGGTGCATACCAATTTAGATTTGCAAAAGGAACTCCAAAATGGTTGAAAATCTTGGTGATTAACATTTCATAAGGTTGGTAACTGGTTGTATTCTTATGATTCCCCTTATCCACCATGAACCTCAAGATCATAGTTGGAAGATTAATTATGTTCCCTTTTAGAAAATTGTACACCACATAAGTATTCAGTAGGCTGCACCTTTCAACTGAGCTACTCCTGGGAAAAATTGAACTAGTTGAAAGCGATGCAAGGCATTGTGATATTAAGTCTAATTGTCTACTCCGGGGTCTCCTGGCTTGGGTATTTTCAGTATAAAGGCAAATGGATTAACAACTGCGACTAACTCCATATCATTAGCATCCCACTTATGATAGGAAAAATTAGTTCTCTCTATAGAAGCTACTTCCATTATATCTCCTACGATTTCCTCATAAATTAAATTTACACATTCATGCACCCATGAGATAATGGCTAGTTTTTCATTAATTTCTTCATTTTTCGTGTGTGTGTAAAATATCTTGACTAACTAATCACATATTGTCTCATTTAATTTTAGAAAATTTTCTTAACTCATGGCAACAAAGTAAGGAGAGATAGGTATACCTATGTCATCAAACATCATGGGAGGCAAGATCTGTCCAACAACTTCTTCTTTTCTTGTACTGCATTTTATAGCGAACTTCAGCTTCCGTTGATTGAAACATTTTTTGTGGTATTGATTTCTTTTCTTTTTGTGCAGCTATTTTTATCTTCTTTGCCTTGTTTTGTTTTGGAATCATCTCTTCATTAAACAACTTGTCAATAGTTTCTTCAGTCATATGTGCTTTTCCCTTCTTTATTTCTTCCTTTTTTCTTTCTTCGGACTCTTCTTCCACTTTCTTTTCAGCATCAGGGTTTTCTTTTTGTTCAAAAATTTTCTGGACTTGTTTTGCAAGACTTCCTTTGGTTCATGGTTGTATAATCAATCGAGACTGTTCTTCATCTGAATCATCATCTTTTATAACCTAGTGCACTTCTGATGCTTAGCGCTTAGAGGAGATATGTTTAGTAATATGAGCTTCAACATGACTACTAAGAGAAGCTAGTGTTTTCTTTTATCCTTTTGATCTAATTGTGCCATTATAAGAGTGATGGATAAGGTTTAGAAGATTTGAGCTAAGTTGGAATATAAAGAGTCTAGAGTAGCACTTTGAAGAACAATGAGGGTGACTAGAGGGGAGCAGTATGTTTATAGTATATTAGGCATTTCTTGAGCGTTGATCTTATGTGAAGATGAATGATCGTACACTAATAGTAATACAGAAAATGTGATCAATTATGTATCTTCTAATAGATCCGTACTGCCGCTTGTCAAAACTTTGCGCGCATTTTTAAATGCAAACTCTTTTCTTAACATACAAAATCTATCTTTAGAGAGGGGCTTGGTGAAAATGTCAGCTACTTAATTCTTAGTATTACCATGCAAAAAATCAGTGGTTCCTTCTAAAACATGATCTATAAGAAAATGATGTTTGATTTTTATAAACGTCGTTCTAGAATGATGTACAGGATTTTTAGAAAGATTTATAACACTTGTATTATCACATAATATAGGAATAAATGTTTAGAGAAAATCATGTATTTAATGCTTCATCCATAAGATTTGAGCACAATAGTTGGCAGTTGCTATGTATTTTGCTTTAGTCATCGAAAGCACTACGAAATTTTGCTTCTTGTAGGACCAAGATACTAGACATCCTCCAAGAAATTCACAATGTCCATTTGTGCTTTTTTGATCGACTTTATCACCTACATAATCCGCACCCCAATAGCCCACTAAGTCAAATGAATCAGTTTTTGGATACCATAGTCCAAAATCCAAAGTTCCGTAGAGATATCGAAAGATTCTTTTAACTGCTTGAAGATGACTTTCTTTTAGATTTGATTAAAAGTGTGCACAAAGAGATACACTAAACATAATGTCTGATCTTGTGCTTATAAGATATAACAGTGATCCAATCATTCCTCTATACTTTGTTTCATCTGTAACTTTGCCTTTTTTGTCTTTATCAAATTTAGTTCCAATGTAAATTAGAGTACCCATCAGTTTGGCATTCTCAAAATGATATTTTTTAATGAGTTCCTTTTATGTATTTGTCTTGGCTGATGAAGATTCCTTTTTCTGTTTGTTTGATTTGTAATTTGAGAAAGAATGATAATTCTCCCATCATGCTCATTTCAAACTCTCCTTATATTAATGCTGAGAATTATTCACATAATGATGGATTAGTAGCACCAAATATTATGTCATCAATATATAATTGCACTATGAGTAAATAATTTTCCTTTCTCTTAATAAATAAGGTTTTATTGACCTTTCCTCTTTCAAAGTTATTTTCAAGTAGAAAGCTACTTAACCTCTCATACCATACTCGAGGAGCCTGCTTTAAACCTTATAGAGCTTTGGTTAACTTCATCACATAATCCGGATGGTTTTCATCTTCAAAAACTTGGGGTTTGCTTAACAAATACTTCTTCATTAATGTAACCATTTAAGAATGCACTTTTAACATCCATTTGGAACAACTTGAAGTTTCTATAACATGTAAAAGCAACTAAATTTCTAATTAATTCCAATCTAGCAACAGGTGCATAAGTTTCATCAAAATCAATACCTTCCTATTGATTGTAACCTTGAGCTACAAGTCTAGCTTTGTTTCTTACCACCTTACCATTTTTGTTAAGTTTGTTTCGAAATACCCAACAAATTCCAATAATTGACTTGTTTTGTGGATGAGGCACCATATTTCATACTTTGTTCTTATCAAACTGACTTAGCTCATCTTTCATAGTTAAGACCCAATTCTCATCAGGAAAAGCTCCTTTAATAGACTTTGGTTCTAATTGTGAGATGAGAGAGACAAAGTTGTTTTGAACGATGATCTTGTTTTTGGACTTTCAAAGGGATCTCCAATAATAAATTGATGTGTATCAAACCTCTTTATTCTCTTGATGTTTTTTGTTGCATAGGTTCCTGTTGAGACAAAGGAACCTGCTCTACTCTACCTTTAGAGGGACCTTCTTAATTTTGTGATTCTAAAGGTATTATAGGAGTAGTTTGATTCTTTGATGTATTTCTAAGAATCAAAGGATGTTCTTCATCATCTGAGTTAGTTTTGTTACTGAAAGTAGTGCTTCATTAAATATCACATATATAGATTCTTCTATCTTCTTCGTTCTTTTATTATATACTCTAAATCCTTTACTAGCGATACTAAAAAATAACTTCATCTAATCTCGCATCGAACTTTCTAAGGTTGTCTTTTCCACTGTTTAGGATGAAACACTTGCAGCCAAATGGTCAAAAGTAAGCAACATTTAGTTTTCTTCCTTTTCACAACTCATAGGGGGTCTTTTTTATAATAGGTTTTATAAGAAATCTGTTAAGTACATAACATGTTGTGGATACTGCTTCTACCCAGTATCCAAGAGGTAGTCCACTTTCACATAGCATGGTCTTGGCCATATCAACCAAAGTTCTGTTCTTTCTCTCTACAACTCTAATTTGCTGAGGCATCCTTGGACAAGAGAAGTTGTGAGTTATACCATTACTGTCATAGAATTCTTAAAACTTTCTGTTATCAAATTCTAGACTAAAAGCCTAAATTAGGGCTTAACTTTTTTGAGTTTGAATATTTTGGGACTTAAACTTGTAACTTGCTCATAGAAAGTCTAAAATTTCACGAGTTTACTCAATTTAAGACCTTTTTGGATGAAAATTAGGGCATATTTTACACACGTCGTTACATGCAGGTCAGTTAGTCTTTAGCCATTGGTCAGTTAGTTGTTCGTATCATCTTATTATCAGTTTCCTACAACTTTATTTGAGTCGTAGTGTCAATATGTTATATAGCTAAAATTCGTTTCTTCTTGCATAATCTGACACATCTTGCTAGAGGTTAAGGGACGGGTTGCTAACTATAATTGGATGAAACATCTATATTAGGGTTCTAAAATGTGTGATAATTAAGGTTTTAGTGGTTTGAGTCCACGGTTGGCTGCCAATTTTTGTGTGGCTCTTTGTATGCTGCGGATAGTAGTTCATGGCTATAGATTTTGGATTTGAAAGTTTCCCCCTTGTAATGATATCTCAAATTGTCAGAAGAAGTGTTTCTATGTTCGTCCAGAAGGAAGAAAATTTTGATACATTACAATACATTAATTAGGTTTCTCAGTCACCTCTCACCTAGTGCTATTTGATGTTTCTCATTTTTCTAATTTTCTCTTCAGGAGGCAGCATCTAGAGCTTGTTATTAATGGCATGCCTCAAAGAATGTCTACTACCTCCAAAACCTGCTTCAATAATGAACCTTAGAAGCATCTTATCGGCCATCTGTAAGACTCCATCCTTTTCAAGGTATGAATGTTTTAGGTTTGAAAAAGCGTGGCCAGGGTCTTTAATCTTGGATTCGTGTTAATGCATGTGGAAACTCCCAAATTATTGAGGTTGACAAGTTCACTATGATGCGTCATTGTGATCTACCTGCTTGTGATCTACGTTTGCTTGATCCTTTGTTAGTTTACCCCTCAACAATTCTTAGTAGAGAGAAGGCTATTGTAGTAAACTTAGAGCATATTCGTTGTCTAATAACAACTAATGAGGTTATACTGCTCAATTCCCTTGATAGCTATGTATTGCAGTATGTTATAGAGCTACAAAGAAAACTAACAAGCTTCAGAACAAAATGGTTGATTTAGGGTTAAAGAATATAAATTTAAATGAAATTAATTTTTTCTTAAATTTCACCTAGCCTAAACAATAACTTATATGCTTTTAATGTGACATCTAAAGACTAACTGACCTGCATATAATGACGCATGTAAAACACCCCCTAATTTCTGTCCAAAAAGTCTTAAATTAAGCAGACTCGTGGAATTTTAGACCTTCTATGAGCAAGTTATAAGTTTAAGTCCCAAACTAATAAACTCAAAAAGAGTAAGCCCTCTTTTAGGCTTTTAACCTTAAATTCTCCTCCATGATTGCTCCGAATAGAAGTGATGCAATACCCTTTTTCTATCTGAATTTTTCAATAAAACTCCTCAAACACTTTAAAAGTATCATCCTTATTTGATAAGAAATAAACTCATGTAAATCTGGAGTAATCATCTACCATAACAAAACCATAATGTTTACCATCAAAACTTTGAGTCCTAGTGGGATCGAATAAATCCATGTGCACAAGTTCAAGAGGTTGATTAGTAAACATAATATTTTTAGGAGGAAAGTGCTTTTGACTTGTTTACCTTTTAGACAAGCCTCATAAACCTGATTGCTTTCAAACTTTAAAGTCGGTAGTCCTCTTACTAACTTGTTTTTGGACAAGTTTGATAGCATACTTATGCTAGCATTTCCAAATCTTCTGTGCCAGATAAACGAATATTTTTCTAGAGAAACAAAACATTTAACATTTTTTTAGGACATGTGTTCCAGTTGAGCACAATAAATGTTATGATTTCTAGAACCAAAAAACACAATATTATCATTATGAATATCATCAATTTCACAATAAGATGCATAGAAAATGACTTTGTAACCTTTGTCGTATAGTTGACTCACACTCAACAGGTTATGTTTCAAACTATCAATAAAGAGAATGTTATCAATGAACGTAGAGTTAGAATTGTTAATTTTATCAATTCCGGTGACTTATGCTTTATTTTGTCTGCAAAGACAACATTACCTCCGTCTTCTCTTTCAATGTAGTTGAAGTGTGATATTTCACTTGTCATGTGTCTCGAATAGCCACTATCAACTATCCATTGATTCTCCCTTGTCTCCATTTTGAAACATATCTGTAGAAAGCATTATCTCATTTTATGTACCTAAATTTTTTTGGGTCCTTTTGGTTTATTAGTTTGATATTTAGGTCTCTAAACATACATCAGAGATAATTTCTTTTTACAAAAATTACAAGAATGACTAATATGACCATGTTTACCAAAGTAATTGCACAAAACATATGAATGATAATTGTTATGATTTTTTCCACTTAGCAGGTTTCTGCTATCTTGGCTATAGCTGCTGCTGGGTTTAACAAAGAAGTGTTTATATGGCCTAATATTGTTATTTTCATTGTATCCTATTTTGGCCTTACCAAAAATGCATTTACCACTACTAAGCAATGCATCAAGATTCTTCCTTCCATTAATGAAAATTTGTAGATCTTTTTCTAGAGGTAAGATCTTTCAATCACTTTTCTCCTTTTCAAGTTCTAAGTTGGCAACGTTTTCTTCTAACTGTCTTACCTTATCAGAATCATTTTTAGCAGTGTATTTGCCAACTTAGCTACTCTTTCTTCCAGAACTTCCTTTTTAGAAATATTTTGTTTATAGTCAACCTCAAGAGACATATTCTTGGTCGCCAAATTCTCATTTGCAAATTCCTATTATTTAATCTTACTCTTTAGAGATGCATCATTGCTCTTAGACTTCTCAACTTCTTTAAAATACTTCACTGTTAACCTTTTCTACTGATCATATAATTCATGATATGCATTTTTCAATTCATCAACTAGAGTCAGAATAATATACCTCATCGTCTCTTGATTTAGCCATTAAGCAAACGTTATTGACTTCTTCTAGCTTTTCTTCTTTAAAGTTTTCATAATCCTCATCTGACCAGGCTACAGTCATTGCCTGTTTTCTGGATTTTCTGCTCTCTGACTTGTCCTTTTTAAGAAGAGGACATTCTGGTCTTGTGTCTAGGCTTTTTGCAGTGATAGCATATGATTTGATTGTTTTTATATATTGTTATTGCTACTATCACTTTTAAATAGGAACCCATTGTTTCTAACTTTTTTATTTCCTTCTCTTGTCTTCATCGGTTTCATTTTATAGAAGCGGACATATTTTCTAACCATAAAGTTAAATTCTTCATCTCCATCTATTTGTAACTTAGTGTCACTTTCATCACTGTTTGATTCAGCAGTTGCTTTTGGTACCATTCCTTTTCTGTAGGAGGATCATTCATCTCACCTAAGCTCGATTTCATAGATCATCAGATTTGCTCATAGTCAGTCGAGTGAGATAGTGTCTAGATCCTTTGTCATTTCTAGAGTTATCACCTTAGGCCTCCATTCCCTTAGTAGTGACCTTAGAATCTTCGTCACGAGCTCGTCATTGGGATATATCTTTCCCAAGTTTTTTAAGGTCATGATGATGTTGATTAAGCGTCCGAAGAATTCATCTATGTTTTCCCCTTATTTCATGCCAATAGTTTCGTATTGATGTATTAAAAGACATATTTTATGTTTTTGTACCTCATTCATCTATTCAAAGGTAACTTAAATTTTGTCCCACATTTCTTTTGTTATAGAGTATTATGATATTATTTCATATTCTTCTGGAGACAACACACATATTGGTGATGTTTTACCTTAGCGTTTAGTTATGCATTTTTCTTGTCAGCATCAGTCCATACTTCTATGTTATTAGAAGTGGGAATTGTAGCTCCAACTCTAATTGCTTATCATACTTCGATATCTACATACTGGAGATATATAGTTATTCTCTATTTCCAGTATAAGTAGTTGTTTCCATTGAAGTAAGGAGGCTTTGAGACGGATTGCCCTTCAAAACTTCTCAAGGTGTTTGCCATGATATATCACATGTTACAAAACACAAAAATGTGAAACCTAGCTCTGATATCAAATGATAAAGCAAACACACACAAGAGTAGGGGTGGATTGTGTGTGACTAAAATTTTTTCCCAGGTTATTTTCAATTCGTATAAAAAAATAAATCCTAGTTAATGAATAAAAATAATAGGAATTTGTTACATGATAAAGCTTTTTAAGCGACAGGGGACTTGTTAGGCGATAAGTGTAACATCCCGTCACTGATGGGAAGGGCAAATTGGTAATTTGGGATGGGTTAGGCATATGTATACATATTTCGGCTTGAGCATGCATTGTATAACCCTATATATAGATAAATGGTAATTGTTACACATGCATATGAGTGTACATGCATTCATGATATTTCCCGACATATGAGTGTATAAATGAAATTACTGTGACAAATGTGTTATTTGTATTTTGAAAAAAAGTATTGGAGTGAAAAATGTGATATAGGGGTTTGAAACATGGAATTGGAGTGAATGATCAGGTGTTTTATATTTTTGGAGATTTTAGGATGTTTTTCTGGAATTTTTGGGATACAATGTCCGGACCGGAAAAATTGCTAAAGGACAGACTGATTGGATTTCTGATACTGAAAATGATTGTCCAGTGGCACTGAAAAATTAGATGTATGATTTTAGGATTTATTACTTTGAGCCATTGGAATTTGGGAGAATAGTAGAATAAGAATTTGGATTTAGGCCCTAAGAAGTGGACAAGTGGCAAGTGACCTAAGTCACTTGCCAAACATGACTTAAGCCCTTTATTTGGTTTGATTAAAAACCCTATTTAGTTTGCTTGCACGATGCTTTCTTCTTTGAAAGAAACTTGCTTTCATCTATAGCTTCTTCTCTTCTTCTTCTTCGTGGGTCTTCTTCCTTACTCACTTTCTTTCATTCCTTCTTGTTTGCTTGCTTCTTCCTTCACCTACATACTACCCTTTAAGTCTTGTGAGGGTGAAGATGATGATTGGTGTGAGAATGAGTGTTAACCGTGGGTGTTGTTTGAGTTAGAGGGTTGGAGAATTTTGAGGAGTTTGAAGATAAATCAAGTAAGTTTTGTTTTACATGTTATAGATAGCTCATTTGGTGATTAATTAGAGTATTTTGATGATAGATTGTGTAAGGAACATGTATGTGTTATGGATGATGCAAATTTATGTTCATATCTTGTGTTGTATGTATGGGATGAGTAATAATTGGTAATTTGTGAATTAGAAGTTTATGGATGAGTTGTTTTGGTGTATTAAGTAGTTTTGAAGTGTTTTGAATGAGGATTGATGGATTATAATTTGATAGAAGAGAAGAAATCTAGGTTCGGAAGGGTTTTCTAGGTTCGCACGTCGCGACGTGCCTCTGCACGCCACGGCACGCACAAGCTAGCAGCTGCAGCGAGTGCAAGGATGCACGCCGTAGCGAGCACAAACATGCACGCCGCGGTGCACGCAAGCGCACACGCTGCGGCGCATGCAAGTGCTCTCGCCGCGGCGAGGACTTCTTTCTCTATACGGGTGTGCTTTGGTCCTTTAGCTATAAGTTTTGACATAGATGTCTAAATGAGTTGGTTTTTGATTTATTGCAAACTAGAGATAAAGATCTACAAGTTTAATATAAATGGAAGTTTTGAATCAATCTTGAGAGTTCTCAAATTTTGATGGAAATTGAGTAGAGAATATATTTTCGATACGGGGAAAATCCCCATATGTTTGGAGTAAGACTTTTGGAGTTTTGAATTATGATTTGGTGACTATGAGTTTCTATCATTTAGAGAAAAAGGGTTGTGATGGAAAGTTTTGGGAATAGTACTGGGAATGTCACGAACATGCATTGTACGCATTTTTAATTGCTGTATGTGCATTATTGAATATTTTTTATTGTACATTTGGTAACCTTTATATATTCTGATTGTTTTAGAGGCACATTTGGAGCGTCGATCCACCGACATTGCTGAGACTTCCCGGCATTAGCTCGGAAGTTAATTGGTAAGTAACCTAGTTAGTTCCTCAATCTTTATTTGTTTAAAGTTCTGCACTTATAACCTTGTGGGGAATAATGGAGGGCTTATGTGTTTGTTTATGACTGCATTTCGGACCGAAGGTGTCCGAAGTATGGGAACTTTGACATAGAAGTGTTATCTATTTGTGAAATTGTGAATACTTGTCTCTAATATGATTAATGTGATATGTGAATTGATGTACTGCCTAATTGGGATATGTGGATGAAATTGTGATGCAATTACTGTTGAATTGGGACATATGCATTTCATGCTTAAAGGCATGATCAGATATTGACAGTTATGACCGGAGCAGCCATCGAGAGCTTAAAGCTCAACATATCAGGGCCTCGAGTCCACCGTATTTCAGAGTCTCAGACTCACCGATTAACGCGCTCATTTTGGGACAGTTCAATGCGCCCATTTTGGAACAGTTCAGGCACTCAGTCACAACAACATAATAAAATGGGAAAGTTTCGCATACGCGTTTCATATGCATTTGATTGAATATTGGATTGGGTGAAAGGCAAAACGCCTTATACTTGTGCAAAAATAATTATGTGATATTTCTGAATATGCTATCGTGTAATAATCTATGAATTGCTTGGCTATGCATGAGTTGGGTGAACCATCGATGATGGTTCCTCACTGAGTTCGCAAACTCACCCAACATTGTAAATTATTTTTCAGGGCAGAGAGAGTAGACTCCTAGCTCCAGAGGGACTTTTCTTGCCGTGTAGATCGTGTTGGCAAGAGAAGTCATGGCTCATAGGTCGATCAGCTAGGATTTTTGGGGATGACCTAGTTAGGCTTTTGGTTTTAGACTCCTTTTTGGAGTAATGTACAGACAGTAAACATAACAATGACAGATATGTACATTTATAGTTCCCATGAAATGAAAGGAGTAAGCAAATTTTGGTTTCAAAAGATTCTGATAATTTATGATTGTGATACTGATGTTTAATATGATGCCATGTGGAATACAGTAGTTTTTGTTCGTAGTGCACCCTTATTGTAAGATGTTCATTGGAATGACCTACGGGCGTCCCGGTGTATATCCTACGGTAAGGGGGTGCTACATTTAGGTGGTATCAGAGCATGGTTTGGTATCTGTTGGGACTTGTCAAATATTTAGGCATGAATTATTGTGAGAAATGCAGAAATTGATCGGATTTATTGTTTTGCTATAGGTTATACGTTCTTGGTGATCAGGTTGATCAACCAGCTGACCAAGGATCAATCGGAGCTAGTAGGGAGTCCTCAGTGCCTCAATTTGAGGAGCAGGTATGATAGACTACGCAAGCAGGGGGCTGTGGATTTTTATGGCAGCACAGACCCTGCTGAGGCTGAGGGATGGCTGAAGAGGACTGAGCGAGTCTTCGACCACATGGATTGTGATTCAGAGGAGAGATTTGATTATACAGTCTCTCTCCTACAGGACCCGGCTTATCAGTGGTGGAAGACTGTCCTGGGCAGTACCACCAGACCTTGCTTACTGACATGGGAGGATTTTCTGAGGGCATTTAGAGACAATTACATGCCCAAGGTATATCTTGAGATGAAGATACAGGAGTTCTTAGAGTTAAAGCAGGGTATGATGACAGTGGCAGAATACGAGGTGAGGTTCAATGAGCTCATGGGCTATGCTACTGCTCTGATTTCTACTGAGGCTGATAGGTGTCGGAGGTTTGAAAATGGACTCAATCTGGAGATTCGTACCAGGTTGGCCCGATCTGATATGGGCACATTTATTGAGTTGAGGGCTGCTGTAGTGCGAGTTGAGCAGCTTTTGAGACAGGGACAGGCTGAGACTAGTCAGGGATCCAGGGGCAAGAGACCGAGTGACAGTCAGGGCAGTTCTGGCAGGAGTTTTAGCAAACGCCAGAGCAGGACCTTCAGGTCATCGGGAGGATCCAGGTAGTCCAGATTTGGTCAGAGAGGGAGGTCTGCTCAGACTGACAGTGGCAGTGGTAGAGGTACAGGGCAGATTCCTCCAGTCTGTGACTATTGTGAGAAGAGACACAGTGGTGAGTGTTGGCGGTTGACTTGAGCCTGCCTTAGATGCGGCTCCATGGACCATCAAATCAGGGATTGCCCTGTTACTGTCAGAGCTCAGTCTGTTATTAGTGCGAGATGAGGTAGTATTACTACGGTGCAGCAGAGTCGAGGTGGTGGATCTGGACTGAGGGGTCAAGGTAGAGCCCGAGGCGGAGTTAGGGATTCCTTTGTGGGGACTAAGGGACGGGGCAGCCGACCACAGTCCCAGGCTAGGGTCTACGCCATGACTAGGCAGGAGGCTCAAGATTCTCCAGATGTTGTTGCAGGTGTGCTTCTTATTTTTGATATTGAGGCATTTGCTTTGCTAGATCCAGGATCCACGCATTCTTTTATTGCACCGCATTTGGCAAGTAGATTGCATGGAGATAGGGAGATGTTACAGTATGGGCTAGAGGTGAGTACACCTCTAGGTAGTACTACTGCTTTGGGAGAGGTCTGCAAGGGGTGCTCGAT
>JAOTIZ010050937.1:0-13354 GCA_027123425.1 Erythroxylum panamense
TGCCATATGGATTATTAGCGAAATTTTCTGGTAGTGCACCTTTATCGTGGGATACGTGTCGGAGCGACCTTCGGGCGCCCCGATATGTACCCTACGGTGAGGGGGCGCTACATATATGCTTCATGTGGTTTGTGTATGAGAGCTGAATACGGTTGTGAAATATAAATGTTGCATTCGTCATAGCTGACGGTATCTAGTTTTTGATGAGTGCTGCTTTGTTTCACTAACTTTGATGACTTTCATGCTACTTGATCCAAATATATCTCACCTTACCTTTGCCCACATTAAAACCCTAAAAAGTCCTTTGATTTGTGATTTTACATGTGAACATTAGTGGTGGAGAAATGAAATGATATGTAAAGTTATGGATTGCCATGATCATGAATGATGTTGAGTGTACCCATGGATATATTTTAGTTAAACATATTTTTCGAGTCTACCATTAGATTGCTCAGTTTTTGAAGATGATTAATGTTGATTAATCATGAGTAAAAGCTTGGAATGTTGACATCTTGCTATAAATTTTGAAAGTCACTCATCTTTATTTGTGATTATATTTTCTTGGAACATATACGAAATGAGTTAATGTTTGGGAGTCTTTGAACTTAATTTTAATGTTTTGCCCGATGATAACCAAAAGTTAAGTGTGAGGAAAATTGATATTTGTTTAATTGTCGATATATTTAATCATTTACATTAGCGATTAATGATACGAAAATGAATAGGATACTCACTTTAACTCATATGTGATTTTAGGTACAATTTAGGAGCAAAAAAATTAAAGTGAGTCGGAAGCATTATATTTGAGTTATTTTCTGAAGATCAATACTCACTTGTCTTCATGGAGCGAGAAGAAGAAAATAAAAAGATAAGAAGAATACAAGAAAAATGAAAGGACAAAGAAGATAAATTAAAGATTGCATCTCACACCCATGCAACTACGTGAGTATTATGGTTCAATAATAAAACAATTGCAGAAGAAGAAGGTAACATGATTTTGTAGGCATTGGAATTAAAACGTTGAAGTAACACTACAACATTTAATGAGCAAAACGGCAGCGTCAGGAGAACGTTTGACCAAGCAAGGAACAACAAATAATAAACAAAAACGACAGCGCATAAGAAGGCCACATAAGAGGAGAGCTCGGAGCATGCATTTCACGCACGTGTTTAACGCTCCTAAACGCAACATTATGCAGGAAATGCTGCACACAACACAGAAAATGTTGTGCTGTGTGCAGCTGTGGTGCGTTTTACTCAAAATGCACAAAAGAGGGGAGGAGGTGTGAAAAAAGGGTGTGAACAGAAATATGACCCAGGCACATTTAAATTCTCCCATTAATACACAGTGTGAAAACAGTGAGGGGCTGAGGCATAGTGGGGCTGAGTGGCGTGTGGGTCTGCGTTTAATGCATTTTTCTGCTTTAAACACAGACGAGAAGCAAGGTTAGCAAGAGCAAAAGTGAACAGTTACATGGACCATACACTCCAACATTTAATTGTACCGTCGATGAATAGTAAGAGGAGACGAGCTGCGTTAGAGAATAGGCAGTGAAGGAGAAGCTAAAGGATTTTCGGTTAGGCTACAACATAGGGGCTGAAGCATTTTTTTGGGAAAGACCTATGAAAGGCTAAAAATCTTGATGCTGGTTCGAAAGCGACATCGACGCAAACGACCCATGTTAAGTTTTTTTTATTATTTTGTTGTTTCTTTTCTCATTAGAAATTGATTGTATTATCTTATGTTAATTGATTTAGATTTTGTGTATAGATAATCGGATTTTCGTTATTGTTCAGTTATTTGTGTATGAACTAATTGGTATTATAAGATGATGATTTTAATGCGTTCATTGAATTGTTAATTGCAAAATTATTGCTAGAGTTTCGATATAATCCGTAATTATTATGTTGAAATTCATGTATAGCTATTAATGATTTATAATCATTAGAGATAATATGGTCTAGATTAAATGATGCATCGTATGTGGTTGCTGTTTTAATTAATTGGTTTTCCTAATTCGTAATGCTACTTTCTAATTAAATCTAGAGATCGTATCCTAGATTATTCGATAGTTAGGTTTAATTAACGATATTATCTTGAATAATCAAAACCTAAGGGAAAAATCAGGTTAATTGTTAACTCACAATTAATAGTTGCTAAGAGAAGTTAAAGAATAACAAATTAATGAAATATGATTAATTAGGATGTAAGCCGATATTGAACCAAAGAATCGGGTCCCAACCAAATTATCCACTTTTATCTTTTTTTGCATGTTTTCTTTAATTTTTTTATTAGTTAGTTTCATTTTATTTTCTTCTTTTAAAAACAAAACCCCCCGTTAAACCTAAACATCGGATAATTTCATTTCATAAACTTTATGCACACTCTTTATGGGATCGACCTAAACTCACCACTATTACTATAGTAGGTCTAGTTATTTTATTTTAACTAGCATAATAATGCACGATCGGGAATCTAGAAAGAAGAGCTTAATAAGCTGCGAAAGGCTGCATCTTTCGGAATTCAAAGCAATGGCAGTAGTTTGGCAGGAGCAGGAGTTCCAATGTGAGCAGATGTTGAGCTAGAAGTGTCATGGGTTCACCCCTTAGTGAAGGACAATTCTCCAATCAGAACTGTGCCATTGGGTTTGAGGATGATCAGCAACAGCAACAATGCCATCGCAACACCACGGGAATGGACAATCTCCCTATTTGGGTGGAACAAATGTACGATGAGTGGGAGCAGCTGGTGACATAAATGAAATATTAGTCACCATTTGATTTCTAATTAAAAATTTCTGTTTTTTAAAATTTTTTATTGGTTTTAATCGTATCGAGAAGCAAGAACTCAGGACAGGAAGGAAATGAAGATAACATGATAGTTGGGCAGAAGAAAACGTTTCTGCTGATCGTTATAGGAAATTCTTTTTCTGCTGAATCTGGTTCAATTCTTAGTGGAGACGGTGTTCTACTCAAGTAGACACAAGCAAAAGACAAAACCTTTACTTCACAGGTGAGTTAAGAGGCTTGTACTTGCAAATTCTCTGATTTCATTTTCCCTTGGATATATTTTCAATTTTTGAAGTTTAGCATATGGCTAGCTTATACTATTTCTCTACTAGAAATGTGTTACATTAATTATTGAATAAAATATGTCGGATTTTATCAAAAAGCTATCAATGTTCTGGTCAATATACCTCCGTATAAACTTAAGTAACCATCTTTCCTTGTGCAGTTGCCACATCCGGTGTATGTTTTTTTCGTTTTGTGATCTCTCGGAAAGATAGAGGCTGCAGTGGTTGTCGATTCTTAAGCATGAAACTCATAGCCTGGCATCCTCTAGTAAAGGGATGATGGAGTTGAGAATGTATCTATCCCAAACTATATCAAACACGTTTTCTCTTTATCAAATAAGATACCATTTTCTGTGTTCTTTTATCTTTTGCCAGTTGTCCAAGTGCTACTTTATTGGATTATATGGAAAACTTTAGACATGCAAAGAACAATGTCTATTGTTAGAAAAAGGTAGTACTTGCTCTCTTGCCATGCAGCGGCCAAAAGGGAAAGAAAAAGAAGCATGATCGCCTTGGTGATTTGTCCGTATCTTACTCGCTCGAAGCGAAAGCATTTAGATTATGATTCTCAAGGCAGAAAAATCCAAGAAAAGGAGTAAAACATAATCTACCACATAATGTCAACATTTTCTTTTATAGAAGTATTGACATAAGAAAGCGAAATGAATAACAGATACGATAATGACAGACATGTGAGGTTTTAAAACACATCATTAAACGGTAATGTGAGTTACAAAAAATTGGATTATCGCTTGATTTGAGTTTGGCCTTGTTTGGCAATCAGCAGATTGCATTTAGCTGATAGCTGATTATATCAGCTGGTTTAACTAGCGGATTGAATTAGTTATTTGTTCAAGATGTTTGGTAAAATTAGCTGTTTATTTGTAAAATGACTTATAAGGACATGACTTTTAAAAAAATAAGAATATGAATATTATATATTTAAGTATTTCAATGAAATTTCTTATAAAAATTTAGATTTTAGATGTTTAATTCTACAAAAATTAAGTTTATAACTCTAATAAAAAACATAGAACATATAATAATAATAATAGTAATAGTAATAGTAATAATAATAATAATAATAATAATAATAATTATTATTATTATTATTATTATTATTATTATAACAATAACAACAACAACAGTAATAACAAAAAGGCTTCAAATCAGTAGTTTTGACTAATCTTTAGTGCTTGACTTTCTTTTTGTAATTCAATCATTTCATGATATAATGTTTTGATTAGACATATAGTATCAAATTAATCTCTACTTTATTTAAGTTCATTCTAATTAGTCACATTAGTAACTGATTCTTTGAATAATATTTGGAAACTATTTTAAAGTTACATTCTACTTTGACGAAAGATCAAATTGATACTAATTGAAAATAAAAGAAGGCTCCTTGATTACTTTATAGTGGCAAATATTATATTAAAAGATTACTTATACAATACCTATATATTTGTTATAAATACCTATATATTTGTTCAAAGTATTGTTATAAAATGATCATGTCAAGAAAAACTTGACAGTAGTGTTGTGAACCTGTTGGTGAGTGAGAGTGCTTGGCGCACAACCAGACATACGGACTCCATCATCATCACTGCCTTCACCACCTTCTCCCTCAACCGACTCTCTCCCTCTCTCTTTCGCACCTTTTTCTTCACTATCTGTCCTCCAACTTCACCACCACCATACTATATCTCATCTTCTTTTTCTTCAATCCAATTCTCTCTCCGTTGTTCCTCACTCAGTAGTTTTGCGCTTGTCTTTCACATTAGCAACTCAAAGTTGTCGTCTTTCTTTGTTTTGATGATGGAAGGTGGCCTTGGTTTACTTAGTGGTGGTGGCTCTTCTGGACCTTCTGCAAATGAGTCCACAGTGTCCAAGGAAGAGGCTTTGGGGGCTGAGGCTAGCTCATATACATCGGAGGCTGAGCTGGAGCTCGGTCTTGGCCTGAGTCTTGGTGGTAGTGGACTGAAGAGTGGTGGTAGTAAGGCAAGTGCATAGGGCGAGTGTGGCAGAATCTTGACCGCTCAAGACGTGCGAGAGTAACGAGGACAAAAGGGAGAATAGGATCACAAAAATAAGCTGGTTCAGGTAAAACGCTCCTACATAAGAGCTTGTTGAAAATTAACTGATTGGGTTGAATCAGCCAACCCAACTAGCTCTTTACCAAATAAGCTTTTGAGCTTTTTCTTAAAGTGAGTTGAACAGTTAAAAAAGAGCTGATAAGCTCTTCACCAAACAAGGCCTTTGTTGTATATGCCTTATTTTCTGAATAGGTTCTTCATTTCGGCATTGTTTGATAAACTGTAGATTGCATTAGTTATTAGCTGATTCTATTAGCCGTTGACTGATAACTGGTTATATCAATTAATTTGACCAGATAATAATAGTCCAATATTAAATTCTCCATTAATATGAATGATACAACGAGCTACATCATATTAGTATTTTTCATATAATATATATACATTTTATTATTTAAAATATCTATAATTATAGATTGATACAAATACGATATATAGTAGTTATATATTAAAAATATTAATTTGATGTGATTTTTTATGTTCAAAATTTTAATATTATATTATTTTAAATATAAATTAATGTTATAAAATTAAATAAAGATTAAAAAGTTTAATTAACCCATCTATTATATTCTTCTAAGCTTCACAACATAATTGTAGAATCAAAAAGAGCCAACTTTAAAAAATAGAAAGTAAAGTAAAGGAACATACCATTATTAAGTAAACAACTAATTTGGATCAAATAGCTAAAAAACATCTTATAATCTGTTTACATAACATGTCTACTTTTTCTACATCGGTAACTCAATATCTCGGAATCGTCTTCTGATAAAACAAAGATAGGCAATTTGTTTAAACGAACCTACAGGTTATTTGGATACTACTTTATGGATTACGTCTGAGTCTTAAAATTTTGTTACAGCAGACGAACAATCTTAAATATTAACGAGTAAATGCTACACCCTATGCATCAGTGCGCAGATAGTGATGAAGACCAGGTGGGGGTGTATTCCAGACGCTCTCTGAATGTGTGCAGTCCGAGCCCAGACGAGCTAAGAAATCTGCACATTGATTACCTTCACGAAACATATGCACAATGTTGTATTGAGGAGCCCTTTCCAGGTATGAGCGTATATCATGTATAAGATGATTCAGAGGATGAAAGATTAAGATATCATCAGGGAGGATGAGACAACGTAAGGCTTCCTTGGAGTCGGATTCGATCATAAGGCCAGCCCAGGAGTAATTGTTGGCAAATACGAGCCCATATTGTAGGGCCATGAGCTCCGCAACCATGATGGTAGTAATCCCGACCCCACAGGAGAAGCCCGCTAGCCAAAGACCTGTGCTATCTCGAAGCAAGCTGCCAATCCCGGCTTGTCCTGAGGGACCCCGAACGCTCCCATCAACATTAAGTTTGAGCCACCTAGCTGGAGGAGGGAGCCAGGTAATCAAGAGAGAGGGCGGAGGTGGAGGGAACCCAGATTGTTCAATGGCAAATGTTGCAAGATAGTCACTATAAAGGAGGTGTACCTGATTGAGTTGTGATGCCAAGGTGGATTGTATACCTTCAATCACTAGTTTGTTTCAGGTGCACCAAATGACCCAGAAAGTAATAAGAAAACGCCCCATATAGTGGACGGTCCCGTTAGGTGTGACACAATTGGCTTTAAGCCACGCAAAAGAGAGTTGCTCACTGAAAAAAGAAGTCGGACGAAGGTGCGGGTTTGATTCCCAAAGTTGCCTGTCATGAGGGCAGTATTGGAGAAGGTGGAGGACAGTTTCACGGTGGGCACCACATCTTTCGCACAAGGGGAAAGCACAAAGGCCTCACTCGTACCGTACTTCGTTAGTGAGAAGTCGGTTCCAAGTAGCTAACCATAAGAATAACTTGTGTTTGTGCGCCGTCCGAAGCTTCCAGATCCAACGCAAGCCACTCAGATCATCGAGAGAAGGAATCCTGAATAAAATCATACCCACCCCAGGAAGTGTAGATGCCCGTGGAACTATCGTACCAAATACGTCTGTTAGGGCCATGGTGCAAGAGGGGGCGAGGGAGAGCTCGGATGCGTTCGCAGAACTCAGACGGGATCAAATTCTCAATAGGAGTTAAATTCCAGCCAGTGTGAGGGGAGATGAGGTCACCAACACAGAGGTCTTGGAGTGGAGGAGGGATGTGTCCGACAACGGCCGCCAGTGTGCCATCAAATAGCCATTTATCATGCCAAAAAAGAATGTCATTACCATTACCGATACGCCACCCATAGCCATCTTTGAGGATAAGCATGGCTTTCATAAGTATAGGAGCATCACTTGCACGTGTATTTACCAACCAAATTGACCATGTCAATTTGGTTGTTATGATAAGAAATGATCTCTGCTATTTGTTAGCTACAATATAGGTTTTTCAAATTCAAATTACTTATCTGTAAATTTGTGATAGATGGCTTGTACAGTTGTATTTAAACTCTTGTAAATAATGAACAAGGTTAAGCTTTCTTCAACAATTACTTGTATTTACATGGTATCAGAGCCACCATACTCAAACGAGTTTGATCCAATTTTTTGTCTTTCCTCTCCCTCTCACCATGACCGGCGCAAACAACCATACCGTTATCAACTCCGACAACACCACAACCACCACACCAATCGTTCAATTTAATCCCGCATCCCAATTGCCCATTAAACTGACCGGAAGTGTCAATTTTCAACTTGGAAGGCCCAAGTATCGATGCTAATGCACGACCATGATCTGTTTGGCCACCTTGATGGCTCGAAACCAGTCCCTCCTCGCACCACCAGCGCGAATCAGCTACCAAATCCGGCCTACAATCTCTGGTTCCGACAGGACCAACTCATCCAAAATGTCCTTATGGACTCAGTCGATCCCACCATCACCCCCACTATTGCCAATGCCGATTCGGCATCCCGAGCCTGGAACACCTTACACACTGCTTATGCGAACAAATCCCAGTCCTGCATCTTTAGCCTTTGGGATCAGCTGGCTCGTCCAAGCAAAGACTCTCAAAACATGACCGACTACGTACACCGTGTTCGATCCCTAGCCGATGAACTAGCCCAAGCCGGTGCCCCATTAGCCAACGAAGAATTAGTTGTTCAAATCCTTCGTGGCCTAGGATCCGAGTATCGTGAGATCTCCGTTGCTATCCGCGCCTGTGACACCACCATATCCTATGAGGACCTGTATGACAAGCTTCTTGATCATGAGGTGTTCATCCATCACGAGGAAGCAAAGAAACCGGCTGCCCAGATCACAGCTGCTGTGGCTACCCGAACCAAGGCTCCAAACAACTCCAACTCCAAAACAAATCAACGCAACTCACAGCCATGGCGATCAAGTGACCGCTTTGACAACCAAAACCAGCAATGGCGTAGCCCTAATCGAACCAACAATTGGAGAGAAGGTAGCAACCAAAGTGACGTCGTTCGGTGTCAACTGCGCCGAAAACCAGGCCATGAAGCAAATGTATGCCGGTCTCGATCTCACAATCATTTTGAAGCAAAAGCTAATTATGCAATGGGACACCCGACCACTACAAATCCGTGGATCATTGACTCTGGAGCCTCTCACCATATCACCACCGAGCCACACAACATGCCTGAATATGTTGGATCCGACGGTATAACAATGGGTAATGGTATGAAAATCTCGATTACTCATTCGGGTACAAAACAGTTAAATGCATCAAATAATACTTTCCAGCTGTCTGATACACTTTGTGCACCTGATATAAAGCATAAACTCATTTCCGTTTCTCAGTTTTGTCATGATAATCACACTTCCATTGAATTTTTTCTGACTTTTTTTATGTGTGAAGGACATCAGCACAAGGACTCCATTGATGCAAGGCTGGAGTAAAGATGGCTTGTACGAATGGCCTAAACCAAATCAACCACAAGCCTACTTAGTCAATAAAATCACCTCCCTCAATACATGGCACCACCGATTAGGACATCCCCATTCTAGAGTCTTGAATTTCATTTGCAACAAATATTCTTTACCTGTTTTCAATCATGAAAAACGTACATTTTGTAACTCGTGTCAATGCAATAAAGCTCATCGGTTGCCATTTCAAGAGTTCAACTTCTTTAGCACAAAACCTTTGCAAACAATTTTTAGTGACTTATGGGGACCTGCGCCAATTGTTTCCATTGACAAAAAGTTTATTACTGTGTCTTCGTTGATCACTTTACTAAGTACATATGGATTTACACCTTGACACATAAACATGAAGTCCATCAGATCTTTCAAAACCCTCACCCACTGTTGGAAAAACATTTTGGTAATAAAATTCTTTCATTTTGTACTGATGGTGGGACAGAATTCAAGAGTCTAGCCCCTTATCTTAAATCAAATGGCATTGAACATCTAGTCAGCCTGCCATACACACCTCAAAGGGTAGCCACTGTCGAACATCGCCATTGACACATTGTCGAAATGGCTAAAACTCTGCTTCATGCTGCTAGCCTCCCACCGAGTTTTTGGTCTTTTGCCTGTCACCATGTCGTATACTTAATCAACCGAATGCCCACCTCTTTATTGGATAACAAGTCCCCATATGAGATGCTATTCAATAAATCCCCGGACTTCGTCGCCTTAAAAAGTTTTGGTTCCCTATGTTACCCGTGGCTCAAACCTTATGCCTCCAACAAACTTGAGCCTAAATCGAAACCTTGTGTCTACCTAGTAATGTCCCTTACTCACCATTGTCACCAATGCTTCGATCCAGTATAGAACAAAATCTATCTGTCCCGTGATGTTACTTTCTTCGAAGATGAGTTCCCTTTCCAGTCACAGTTTTCACACTTGTTGCCTAACAACCGAACTCTTAATTGGGATATGACATCGGTTACCTCCCTGAGCACACCGAAGCTGAGCCTTCCTGTGCACCTCGACTTACCCCCTCCCATCACTGCACGATCTGCACCCGAACAAACCACTCCATCCCAACAGCCTCTTCCTTCATAAGCCATTGACTCCGGCAGTGCCCCATCGGCTCCAACTACTCCTTCAGGTATGATCCTTGTCCCTCATGAAACCACCCAACCCGACACCTCCCTCCCTAACTCACCGAGTCACCCGAGTGCAAGTGAAATAGCATCTCCCCAATCTGAAACAGATCCTCAGCCATTTACATTAGCTGTGTCCGACAGTCAACAACAAATAGTCACCCGTTCCCAAAATAATATATACAAACCGAAACTCAAGTTCAACTACATGGCTTCCCTCTCTCCATCTGTCCCTCCGACCACTGTTAAACAAGCAAAAAAATACCAAGAATGGAGAGATGCAATGAAGGCTGAATATGATGCTTTATTAAGAAATCAAACTTGGGAATTGGTTCCCAGAGATCCCACCAAAAATGTTGTTGCTTGTAAATGGATTTACAAAATTAAACGGAAACCGGATGGATCGATTGACCGATACAAAGCACGGCTAGTGGCCAAAGGGTTCACTCAACGCCCCGGTATTGATTATCACTCCACTTTCAACCCTGTGGTCAAGCCGATGATAATCCGATTGGTTCTTTAGATTGCTATAAGCAAAAATTGGGTCCTTCGACAGCTTGATGTAAATAATGCGTTTCTACAAGGGGGGCTACAAGAGGAGGTATATATGGCTCAACCGCCTGGCTATGAATGCTCCGACAAGCCCGACTATGTATGTCGACTCCGCAAGGCCATCTACGGTCTCAAACAAGCACCGTTGGCATGGTACATGGCTCTCACTCAACATCTGCAGTCTGGTTTTGTAAAATCAAAATCAGATCCCTCTCTATTTATTATGCATTCTGGACAAATTCATCTTGTTGCTCTTGTCTACGTTGATGATATAATAGTGACAGGAAGCCATGAGTCGTCGGTAACTCGGGTCATTACCTCTCTCGCACAAAGGTTCTCGATAAAAGATTTGGGCCATCTACATTATTTCCTTGGCGTCGAGGTTGTTCGAACGTCGAGTGGCATCATTTTGTCTCAAGCAAGTTATCTCGGTGAACTTCTCACTTCTGAGAACATGAATGAGTGCAAAGCGGCAGCAACACCCATGAGTAACACATCAACATTAAAGCTGGATGATGGTTTAGTTCCTTGTGATGCAACTCGTTTTAGTCAAGTGCTCGGTAAATTACAGTATCTTTCATTTACAAGGCCAGACATAAATTACTCGGTTAACAAATTGTCCCAATTTATGCACTCACCAACTGAGTTACAGTGGAAAGCACTTAGGCGAGTGCTTCGATATCTCTGTGGTACCTCTCATTATGGCTTGCACTTGCAAGCAAAGTGTGATCATAGTCTGCCCATGTACTCCGACGCTGACTGGGCAGGGGACATTGATGATCGTCACTCGACCTCTGGCCATATCCTATTCTTTGGCCACAATCTTGTCAGTTGGGCATCAAGAAAACAACAAACCGTGGCCCGATCATCCACTGAAGCCGAGTTCAAGGCAGTTGCAAATGCCGTCTCCGAGGTGATTTAGGTCCAACATCTGCTTCAGGAGTTGCTTACACCCCTACCTTGTCTTCCTACAATATTTTGTGACAATGTCAGTGTCCTCTACTTGAGTCACAATCCAGCTATCCAAACTAGGATGAAGCATGTTGCAGTTGATTTTCACTATGTTCGCAGCAAGGTATTGCAGCAACAAATTCGGGTGGAACATGTTCATGCTCACGATTAGCTCGCCGATACACTCACCAAACCGCTAGCCAAGTCTCTCTTCAATCTCAATCTACCCAAGCTTGGTGTTGTTTCAACTACACAGCTTGAGGGGGGCATATAGGAGCATCACATGCACGTGTATTTACCAACCAAATTGACCGTGTCAATTTGGTTGTTATGATAAGAAATGATCTCTGCTATTTGTTAGCTACAATATAGGTTTTTCAAATTCAAATTACTTATCTGTAAATTTGTGATAGATGGCTTGTACAGTTGTATTTAAACTCTTGTAAATAATGAACAAGGTTAAGCTTTCTTCAACAATTACTTGTATTTACAATAAGGCCTTTCCAAGCCACTAAGGACATGACAATGACAGTTTCTTTCTGTAAATAAAAGATATTTTTCAATCGGACACGAAAAAGGTTTCGAAATCTTTGTTGCTCCGGATTCAAATTGTACAACTTTCAATCATGGCCTTGTCTCTTGGACTCAAAAGGTGGAACGCCCACCCTAGGCGCCCCCACACTCCGGCCCGACATTGTGTGAGGGAGGTAAATCACGGTTTGATCCTAGCCAGCTTCTCGGAAAGGCGGGCCAGTGCTCGGTGCGCACAAGGAGTCACCACATTGGATGAACTCCCACACTGCCACTACCGAGACTCGAACCCGAGATCTTGGACTCACTTTCCTTCCCAATGGCCAACTGGGCTACCCGTGCGGGAGTCATGACCTTGCCTCTGATTTAATTTAAAAGAGATTAAAGAAGAGCTTCGAATATCTCATCTCAACAGTCTTTTATATCATTTGATAGTAGAATACCCGATTTTCAATAACCTGATTATACACTCTTTAAAGATAACAGGACTGAAAACCTTGCTTTCCCTAATTCTAGGTCAAAATTGTATTTTTAATTTAAGAAGTTAAATTGAATAATTATAAGTAAACAAAGCATTTTACAGAGCCTGGTCCAATAATCAACAACAGGCTACTCGTATACCGAAAAAACTTGATAGAGCTCTTGCCAACACGGAATAGTTTTAAAGATTTTCGCAGGCAAGCTTACACTTTGGACAAAACCTCTGTTCGGATCATGCATATATGCACTTTCAGGGTTTATTGGAACATAGAAGTCATAAAGCTCCTTTTCGATTCTTTAATGGAGTAACTGAGTTGGAGGGTTTTTGGGAACTCATAAACGTGGTGTGGCAACAACCAATCACTGGATTTAAAGCATTCCAGCTGATGCAAAAATTACAGCTGGTTAGAGGAGCACCCAAGCAATTCAGGAGGAGCAAATCAACGAACTTAATAGCCCTTGAAGAGCAACTAACAAAGGCGCAAATGGCTTGTTACAATTCCCCAATGGACATACAACTGCGGGTGACAGAAAGGAATTTACTCAAGGAGTATCAACAGGAGCTGCAACTTCAAAATTCTATACTCAACAAAAAGCTAGACTGAACTGGCTTAGAGATTGGTGTTGAAAAATCAACGCAAGATCGAATCTAAGCGCAGCGGAATGAATTTAAAATTTTCCACAGAATCAACTTTAACA
>JAOTIZ010051058.1:0-13337 GCA_027123425.1 Erythroxylum panamense
GGTGAACAAGGCGACTTATCAGTACCGAGCAAGCATAAGTCGACTTACACATGGTACAAGTCGACTTACCACTTACACATAATGCTACAACTATCTATAGTTTAGACACCCAACTCATAGCTCCTCCTACAATAGTAAACGCATAGCCTGTAGTGGATTTTCTTTTATCAAGATCGCCTACAAAATCATAATCAACAAATCTTTTGACAATTCATAACATAGAGCAGCATTTGTGGTCCTTTTAATATATCTTAGGATCCTTTTCACAACCCACTAGTGTTCTCGACTAGTATTTTCCATGTAACAACTAACCACTCCTACTGCATGTGTGATGTTTTATCTTATACAAATTATAGCGAACATTAAACTTACCACAGCTGATGCATACAGTACTCAAGGCATCTGCTTCCTCTCTACTTCACTACTAAGGTTTTTACTTGAGGATAACTTAAAATTAACAGGAAGAGGGGTAGAGATTAACTTACAATCTTGTATATTGAAGCGTCGCAAGATTTTCATCAAGTAATTCTTTTAAGAAAGCTAATTCTTCCTGTTATTTTTGTCTTCGTAAATTTGCATCCTTAGAATCTTGTTTGTTGGTCCTAAATCCTTTATTTCAAACTCCCCACTTAGCTAAGCCTTTAGATCTTGAATATGATCCTTATTGGGACTTGTAACCAACATATCGTCAACATATAACAATAATACAATGAAATCATTATTACCAAACCTCTTGAGATATGAACAAAGGTCTGCAATAAATATGTTGAATCCATGACTCATTATGAAGGAATCAAATCTTTTGTATCAACATCTTAGCGCCTGTTTTAAACCGTACAAAGATTTGTTCAACCTGCAAGCCAAGTTCTCTTTCCTTGGTTCTTGTTCAACCTTCTAGTTGATGCATTTAAATTCTTTTTCAAGATCTCCGTGAAAAAATGCAGTCTTTACATGTAACTACTCTAAATGTAAATCAAATATAGAACACATAGCTTGGACAATCCGAATTGTATTGCGATGAACTACTGGTGAAAAAATTTCAATAAAGTCGATACCTTTTTTCTGAGCATATCTCTTTACTACCAACCTTGCATGATACCACTCCACCTGATCATCACTGTTACATTTGATCTTGTACACCCATTTGTTGCCAATGGGCTTTCTCCTTTGTGATAGTAGCATAAGCTTCCATGTGTTATTATTATGAAGAGCTTCTATTTCTTCCTGCATTGCTGCCATCCAAAGTGATACATCTAAGTTATTTGTTACTTCTCAGAATGTTGATGGTTCTCCATCTTTTGTTACGAGACAGTGTGCAACATTGCCCTCCATAATATATTAGACTTCCAGGTTGAGATTCTCCTTTCAAGGGTTGATTGTTGAACTTTTGTTATTTTGATCTTTCTCTTGCGGTTTATCTTCTACAAATATGACATCTCTGCTAACGACGAGCTTGTAGGCAGTGGGATCCTATAGTTGATACCCCTTGACTCTATCAACATACCCCATAAATCTACATTTTCTAGATTTTGGATCTAGTTTTGTGATACCTTAGGTATTATACATCATAAACGCAGGACTTCTAAATGTGTGTAATTGAGAATAGTTCGTTGGTTTACTGGTCCATGTCTTCATCGGTGCCTTCAGATCTATCAATCTTGTTGGTGATCAATTAATCACATAATCGGCAATCTTCATTGTTTCTACCAAAAAAGGCTTTGTCATACTTATAGTTCTCAACATGGCTCTAGTTCTTTCAATCAGAGTTTTGTTCATTCGCTCTACTACTCGATTTTATTAAGGAGTTTGAGGCACTATGAATTGACATTTGATGCCTTCTCGATTACAAAAATCAATGAACTCATTGCCAATATATTCTCCACCATTACCAGTCCTGAGGTATTTGATTTTCTTTCTCGTCTCTAATTCAATTTATACTTTAAATGTTGTAAATATTAGAAATACATCTCCCTTTCTCTTGATAGTATACACCCAACATCTTTTGGAGTAATCATCAATAAAGGTCACAAAGTACCTTGCTCCACCCATAAACATAACCGGTACTTGCCATACATCAAAGGAAATCAATTCTAGAATATCTTTACTTCTAAAATTTGATGCATTAAATTTCAGTCTATATTGCTTACTTGTAACACAGTGCTCACAAAAGAGTAATGATACCTTCGTGAGACCAGGGAGTAGTTTCTGCTCAGTAAGAATCTTTAATCCTTATTCTGACATGTGGCCAAGTTTACAGTGCCACAATTTTGTTGCATTTTTTGTAGAACTAACAAATGCATCCGATGCATTTGCTTCCATATATGTCTCTCCCGTAAGCTTGTATAAGTTTGTAGCTATCCTTTCCTCCTTTATGACTACAAGCGCTTCTTTGATCACCTTTATGACTCCATTTTGAAGGGAGGTCTATAGCCAATTTTGTCCAATTATCCTAAAGACAATAAATTCTTCCTCAAGCCCTTCACATGTCATACATTTTAAATAGTGTGAACTATATCATCATACATCTTCAACTTGATGGTGCCAATCCCAGCAATCTCATGGTCATTTCCTATGTTCATAGATCCTACATAGATAGATTTATAAGTGTGAAACCAATCTTTACAAGGAATCATATGCCACATTGTTCCTGAACCTGTTATCCAAGCATCAGTAAGCTCTACTCTATCATTGAACACCGTTACTACTTCACTGTATAAGATTTCTCCATTGGCAACACATCCCCGAGAAGTTGATGCTTCAAATGCCTTGTCTCCACCTTTCTTGAATCGACATTCACTTTTAAAGTGTCCTCTCTTGCCACAGTTGTAACATTTGAGATTTTTCTTACTTTTGGATTTCGATCTTCCTTGTTTGTGACTCCCAGTGGAATCATGCTCCATTGATTGTCTCGTCATCAATAAGGCTTCCACTTCATGCGAACTTGTCAGCCTTTATTCCTTGTTGATGCGTCTGTTGTCTTCTTTAAGAATTGAAGCAGCAACATCATTACATACTAAAGTACATCATTACATACTAAAGTATCTGTGAGGATATTACTGGTTAAATTAATGATAAGTTGGTCATATGAATCTGGAAGATTTTGAAGTAGAATCTCCGCAGGTTCAGTTGAATTTACATTATGTCCCAACTTTGAAAGTTGAGATCATAGAAATGTCAGAGCATTGATATGCTCTGTTACTGAAGTAGATTCAGATATTCGGAGTGTGTAAAGTCTTCTCTTCAGAAAAATTTTGTTGTAAAGAGACTTAGATTTATATAACTTTGTGAGATGATCTCATATCTCCTTGGCTGTTTTCTTTTCTTTTACACCTTACAAGATATTATTTGATAAACCAAGATGCAAATCTAACATGGCCAAGGTATATATTTGTTTCCTTTTGACATCATTTGTGAAATCCGCTAGCCTAGCAATGATGACCTCCAAGCAGTTATCTTTTACTAATACTGCCTTCATCTTCAATTTTCATAATGAGAACTTTATCTCGTCAAACTTTGTAATATCAAATTTGGTCGACATTGCTTCTATCACAAGAATTGATTCCCACTCTCTCACGTTAAAAAGGGAAACCACCTCGAGTTACCTCCAAATAGTATGTAATAAGAATGTAGTACACTAGGAAAGTTCCTAGGAAAAGACCATGACTCTTTTCCACATGAAACATTGTAACTCAGTATTACATGATCCACTGTAAAATTCGTTTGCCAAATTTTGTTAAATATTTGTGCCATCTCATAAGAAACCTAATATGGATTAACCTTATTAGTTCGCTAACTCATAGTTTTATCCGAGTAAGAGAAAAATATGTTATGAATTTTATTATGCGAAGAACGTTTATTGTTATAATTTATGAGTTTGAATTTTTGAATCGAATATTTTAAAAATTTTCTTTAAGAACTTACTCGTATTAATTGATATAGATATTATCACTATTAAAATTTGTTGTCAATTAATTAGATTTAGTTGACCGCTTGAATGTAAGTCACTAATTTATCTTATTTGAAACATGTAAATAATTTATTATTACATTGTTAATTGTTCGTTTATAGCAATACGTATGTCAATATGCATGCTGACCAATCCATTGAAGGATTTTGAGAAAGTATGAGAAGAAATTGGATCAGATCCAAATGAGCTCATATATAACTACAGATTGTAAGTCATATCTTTATATATAACTCACTTTATTCATATATCTTTTTTAGACGTGTGATGACTCTACTTATGAATTTCCAAGTTCCATTGCGAAGACAATTGATAATGAGAGAGTTCGGATCCTCTATCCAATTTTATGGTGTCTTATTCTGTTCTATGAATCTCAGTCATTTATTTACGTGAGTCCCGCATAAATAAACGCGGGATCCGTATAAATGAATGGTTGAGATTTATAGGACAGAGTAAGACACTATAATATTGGACAGAAGATCCTGTCGAGAAAGCAAGACTATCCAACTCTACATAGGAACATCCAAACACGTCTTCCAAATCTGAACCAAGTGTTGCCACCAACCGAACTACTATTCCCCTAACGAATTTCATTGATAGATTAACGGATATGCATCTATATCAGTTGAGTCTCATATCTTAAGTTGTCAAAGATGCCTCCTGGGAATATGGACCACAATCACGAGACAACTACCAGAGAACTGAGATAGAAGAACGATAAAGTTTCCAGAAATTAGATGACATAAAGTGGTGAGAAGGGATGAAATCTGAAAATTAGATGAAGTAGCAAAATGAAATGGAACAACTGAATGAGATCTGCCGAATATTAATTGATGACACACCAAAAACGTGTTAAGAAAATAGAAAAGTCAATGAAAAGCCGAAAATAATTACATATTTAACGAGTTTTAGGGATTAATTAAGATATACACACATTTTCCCTTTCGATACGTATATGAAAATGTTGTGCCATGCGAGACGTATTGCATACTAAAATGTTCTTGAAATTCGGAAATAAGGTAAAACGTATGCACACATCAAATTTACCAAGTTCAGAGAGACATCTTCTCACTTGCCCTTCTCTCGCGGCATATAGAACATAACAGTCTTAACCACTTCAGCTACACTCCCCTCTCTTTCTCTCTCCCTCGTTCAATCTTCCTCTACTGAAACAATTTCTTGATGACAAGCAACAGAGATGTTGATCTCTATGTACCCTTGCTGCCCGAAATTGAAGGCCAAAATAATGATGACGAGAAAAAGGATTTGGCTTCAAGGTTCTGGATTGAAACGAAGAAGCTATGGGAAATCGTGGGACCTGCTATATTCAGCAGGGTGGTCGCCTACTCCATGAACATCATCACACAAGCCTTCGCTGGCCATCTTGGAGATGTCCAACTCGCCGCTATTTCCATTGCCAACACTGTCATCGTCGGCTTCAATTTTGGCCTCCTTGTAATTACTAAATATTTCATTTTCTTACTCTTAATCCTTGTTTATTTGTTTGTTTGTTTGTATTATTATTATTATTATTATTATTATTATTATGTGATTATTTGAAAGAGTTATTATTTTAATGATTAGTTAGGAATGGCGAGTGCGTTGGAGACGTTATGTGGCCAAGCATTTGGTGCAAAAAGATATCATATGTTGGGAATTTACATGCAAAGATCATGGCTTATCCTATTCTTATGTTGCTTCCTGCTATTGCCATTTTACGTTTATGCCACTCCGCTCCTTAAGTTGATGGGTCAGCCCGATGATGTGGCTGAGGAGAGTGGTGTGGTGGCTCTGTGGCTCATTCCGTTGCACTTTAGCTTTGCATTTCAGTTCCCATTACAGAGGTTCCTGCAGTGCCAGCTAAAGAACCAAGTCATAGCCTGGGTTAATCTGGTGGGTTTAGGGGTCAACTTGTTTACCAGTTGGCTATTTGTTTATCCACTGGGTTTTGGAGTGGTTGGCGCGGCGATTGCGTTAGATATATCGTGGTGGTTTCTAGCGGTTGCGATGGGTGTCTATGCTGTGTGTGGTTGGTGTCCACTGACTTGGACCGGTTTTTCTGCTCAGGCCTTTTCTGAGTTGGGGGGTTTTATCAAACTCTCGGCTGCTTCTGGTGTCATGCTTTGGTATCTCTATCTTTCTGTTCCATTCCTCCAACTCCATCGTTTTTGGATTATATTTTAAACTTGAAAAGGAAAATTGAAGTACTGATTTGCCTCCTTAAATTGGACTCTTAAGCTAATTTACATTATTAGAATAATGCTAGGATTATTCTTTTACCAACTGATGTCGTAAACACATAGGGTATGCTTATGTTTGGTTGGACAAATGGAACAAAATGGAATTAAATATAATGATTTATAATGGAATGGAATGTAAATGGATGTAATATTAAAAATTTGTTATTTGGGAAAAATGGAAATTTTCATAATGTAATATAGTAAAATATTATTTAAAAGATGAGTTTATATTATAATATAGTAAAAAGTTGTTTATTACTTTACATTTCATCCTAAACCTTTTAAATCAGAAGTTTCTTATTTTAACTGTTTAGGATGTAATGAGATGAAATATGAAATCTTCACTTTGTATCTATTCTATTCTATTTCATTATAAACCTTTATTCCAAACAATATAATAATATCACATTTTATTTTATTTCATTCCATTAATAAACCCCCAACCAAATATAGCCTTATCACTTACCAAATTCACTTACTACAAATTTGGTTGCAAAAATTTTAGTTCACCTCATATTTTAAGCATAAGTATTAGTTCAAATTGAACTTTTTGTAAGGCTATTCATGTATATGGTTAGTAAATTGAAATTGAAATAAGTTTATATTAGGGTTGAATGTTAGATAATACATTATTGTTAGATTTCATAGAATCAGAAAACAGCAACTTTTTATTTGATTATGTTGAATTATGTGTCACTTATTATGGCATTTAAATATTATGACAAAATTTTATAATTAGTCTAAACTTATCTTTTAAGTTAAAGAAAAGCTGCAGAAGGAATAATACATCTATCAATTTTGGCTTGCACTTCCAAAAATTTTAGAAGAGAGTTATTGATAAACAATAAAGTATTTTAACTCAAAAATTGGATTACATAGATTAATAAAATTTCAATAAGAAAAAATTAATTGCTTAATTGAGCAAAATTTTGATGGTTTTTATTTCTTTTGGCATGCAGCTTGGAGAATTGGTACTATCGAATATTGATTTTGATGACAGGGCACTTACAGGATGCCACGCTCGCAGTGGATGCTCTATCCATCTGGTAGGAGATGGTGATTTTTCTTACTTTAGCAGTAACTCAGAGTTGCATGCACTTTGATTTTACTCTGCCACATTTATAATGAATTGAAAAAAAACTTGCAAAATTTTACAAACAACCGGACTTGAAAACTCGGTGTGGAAAATTAGTTATAATGCAGTGACTAAGGCGAGGATCATATTACTTATGATCACATCCGCTCCACTCGACTTCTTTTCCCCCAATATTATATTGATCAGACTGTATTTTCAAGGAAAAATGTGTCAACATAATGTGTACTTTTGACAATCCTCTCTCGCTTTCAATTTAATGCAACTTCTTTGAATATTGAACTTGCAGCATGAACATCAACGGGTGGGAGTTCATGATTCCTTTGGCCTTCTTGGCAGCTACCGGGTATTATCACACACTTGTACCCTTTTTTCAATTTCTTTATCTGCTCCAATGACCATTCCTATCTATTGATTGTGTGGGGCAACAAATTTCAATGAGAAAAATTGAGGTAAAACAAAAAGGTTAAGAGGATATGTAACTCATGGCATTCGTTTAAATGATATGGTTGAGATTTGCTCCAAGATTTCCTGATCCAATACAATTAACTCCGGTCATGGCATATCCAGAGTGAGGGTCGCAAATGAGTTGGGAGCTGGGAACGGAAAGGCAGCGGAATTCGCAACAAAGGTGTCAGTGCTACAATCAACTATAATTGGACTGGTCTTTTGTGTACTTATAATGGTGTTACAGGACAGATTTGCCTTAATGTTCACATCCAGTACCAATGTCCTTGAGGAGGTTAATAAACTCGCCTACCTTTTAGCCGTCACTATTCTTCTTAACAGCGTTCAACCAGTTCTATCGGGTGATTTCTTGTTCCTGCTGTTGCATAAATTGAATACATTAACACCTCACAACTTGCGGTCTAAAGAGTGATACATGTGTAATTGCAGGAGTGGCGGTTGGATCAGGATGGCAAGCAAAAGTTGCGTATATAAATTTGGGCTGCTACTACATTGTTGGTCTCCCACTTGGATTTCTAATGGGATGGGTCTTCAATTTAGGAGTTGGAGTGAGTCCAGACACAGTAGTTTACTTGGATTTTTTTTTCGTTAATGTTGAGCTTGAACGTTAAAGAAAGAGGAATAATAATAATAATAATGTTGTTGTCTTAATACAACCAGGGCATTTGGGGTGGAATGATTTTTGGTGGTACTGCTGTCCAGACAGTGATATTGGCCATCATTATTATAAGATGTGATTGGCAAAAGGAGGTAATTTGTAATATAGTATTGATTTTAAATTAAAACCTACTAGATGTAGAAGATACTATAAGCCGACACTTCTTTTGGGTGCATTTGCAGGCCGAAAATGCTCTCCATCGAGTGCAGAGATGGTCAAGTACAAGGAACACGTGATCAGCCAGAAGCACAACCCCTTTAGTACTGAACATGTTGCTGGTAAAACTTTTTAAGTCTTTAGTTCGGGCTAATTATTCAGTAGAGAGTTTTTAACAGAATAGAGATGTAGGTTTCTATTTCATTTAACAGTATTTTTATAATTTGGTTCCTCTTTATCTTGGAACTTCTGATTTTGGGAAAATTTTCCATATTTCATTTCTTTTCAATCACAAAAGTACTTAAGGATTTTTCATTTTTGCCAAGTCAACGACGGCTGATAAGAACAACATAGAGAATAGTCATAACGACGGCTGATAAGAACAACATAGGCTTAAACAACCGTGTAGGTTCCTTACATAAGATAAGCAGTCTGATTCTCATTACCAGATCCAGGAGGACTTCGACAGCCTTAAACTCCCAGGTTCAGGTAGTCTGTCTTCTTTTTTTTTCCTACTTCTTAAACTTCATTTGTTCATCGTACACAATTAGGTATACACAATCATTAAAAGAGAAAACAACTACTTTACAAGGATATCACCCTAGGACTAAATTATAGCCTTTTTGTTTTTAAATCCTAAAAACTCTCATTTTACGTGTTTAATTGGGTGGAAAGCAATTTATGTGCCTTTAATTAATTCACTTTTAATAGTGCCGAAAAACAAATTGGAAATGGGTCATGCATCTTCATAGCCGTTTTGTCGCCATTATCGTCAACAACGGCATCTTAAAATTTTTGAATGGCAACTTAAGTCTAGCATAGGTAGTTGGTCAATGTAAAATGATATAGAAACACTATAATTGAGAAAAGAAGCACAAACTATGTGATATAACTAAAAGCAGATACTAAAGAAATAGAATGAATCATCAAATTATGCTTACCATCTTTAATCTTAACAATAGAAGACAAAAGAAAGAAACAAAGTGGTCATACAGCTGTCTTTACAGTTAAAGGAACAAGATCCATAGCTGACCACTTATTGTCGGCTCTGAACCGCCCCAGATATCCCGATTCGATGACAAATCGTTCCCTAAAACGATTAAACTCTCCACAGCCGTCCGTACTTCCAAGCTTAACCAAAGCCTTTGACTCTATCTTCATGGTTTCTATTATCTTAATCTTCGTCTCCTTGATCAACTCCCACATTTCATCGTTTCTACTTCTGTTCACAAACAACATAAATAACCTCTCTTTACAACCTTCCAACTTTTGCAACACGCACACTATCTGAGCCAACTCCTCTGGACCCAAACTCGGGAGTCTGTCTCTGAGTTCCTTCACTCGTAGACAAATTTCTCGCTGAACTAGCCTGTTATCTTCGCTAACCAATCTCACCACTTCGTAAACCAAGATGTTCCTCTGAAGATGCAATGATTCGGGGGCCTCGCAGATTCTTTCTACATAATCTACAAGAACATCTATCTCTCTCACTAAAACTTTGCTCAACAAAATCTGGACTGACTCCTCTTTAAGGTTTTTGCCAGCGTCAGAACATAAGTAATAACCTAACAATCTTGAAACCATTAGGTTCTGCTCTATGACAGCCGCGTGCCATCTGACCCATGATGACAATTCCCATGATTCAGGGTCAGAATCGCGGCGAAATTGTGATAAGTTGAGGAAATTTCTGCCACCAAAAGAAGGATAAATGGAGAGCTGGTCTTTAAGAATGAAAGAACCCTTTGTTATGATGGAATGAATTGTGAACAGACATTTTAAGGCAACAGAAGCATCTTTAGTCCCATGCAATCGATCCATTAGAGCTCCAATACATGTAGATGCCGTGACACGAGACCCTAGACCAAAGGAGAGGACGGAAGTTACACGTTTATCTGAAGGTGGCACAGGCACGCCGTGTGCGGCGGCGCGGAGGACGGCTATGTGTATCTTTGCTTTGCTGCGTTTTGTGGATAGATTTGCCTTGATGATCGAGGTCGTGTCTTTAAGGATACCTACCAAAACTCTTGATTTCTTCGTTTGGCCCATGGAATGTGTAGTACTGGCGAGGGAACGCGGAGAGTTACAAATTTACAATGATAGAATGAGTCGGAATTAAAAGGCAATTTGGGTGCATTAGACATTTATAGCAAAACATAGATGTGAAGCATTGTTTGGTAGAAATGGGTAATTTAGATTATCACAAGGCTGGCGCGTTAGTCAGTTTATGGTCTTAATGTCTTATACCTGTTTGGCTTGGTCGACTTTCACATCATAATCATGAAAAATTCAAAACGCGAGTCTTATTCCATGTTCGGTTTAAGCTATCCAATGATAATCTTACAAGTCCATTGGAGAATAATACGACCATTTCTTAATGAGATTCAGTAATTTATGTTAATTAGGACATGTTTTCATATCTTGACCTGTTCCCATCGTCCGTCACATTTCTTGAGTAAATAGATCTCCTTAAGCAGAGGTTTGTCCACACTATTAATTAGCATATTTTTCTCCACAGCAAAATTAAGTGATTTTTTTATGGATAAAGTTGGTGTGGTAAATGAAGCAAAAGTTGAATATTCTCGTATATTTTCATTTTGTCTACCAACTACCAAGTCTTTGATGCGCGCACATGGAAATGCAATTAACTAATTTATTTAGTAATTTTCAGACACGTTTTTGAGAATTTGTATGTTGCAACTGTTTATTTTGTTTTTGTTTTAAGAAGATATAGAGGATAGAAGACAGGCATATAGCACCTCATTATTATCACTACAACAAAGTAGGAAAAAAGCTACGATTAAAGATCAATATTTGGTGATGTTTTGGAAAATAGATGCTAAAAGGTTTACTTTTGGTGATGGTTTTGAAAATCGTCACCAAATATTGACATTTTGCTACGATTATAGAAAAATAGTCATTAAAAGTTAATCTTTTAGCTACAATTGTAAAAATCGTCTCTAAAGGTCAAGTAAAGAAACGAATTTGGTGACAAATTTAAAGAAACATCACCAAATGTAATTAAAAACAATCAATTAGGGGTAATAAAGGTTAGCAAAAATCGTAGCGAATTCCAGTGTTTATGAATGAAAATGACAATTTATCATTTATGAAACCTAATATCTGTCTCCTAGCATCATCCTCTCTCACATTTTTGAAGCCTCATCCATCGTCCTCCTCTCTCGTGTTTGTAGGCTCCTCTACCATCTTGCTCTCTTGTGTTTCTAGCGTTCTCCACCGTCCTCTCTCACGTTTCAAGCTTCCTCCATCGTCCTCCTTGCATTTCCAGTCTCCTCGTCATGTTCTAGTCGTTGCCTTCCAATCATCATGTTCCAGCCTCGTGCTTGTGTTCCAACCTCTCACCAATACATCATCTTTGTTACATTTTCAAGTAACCATTTACCGTATTGTTTAGGTAATTTAATGACAATAATTCATTTTTACTCAGTCCTTTCATTTCTTTTTTGTGTTAATTGTTGGTGGATTCTTTTTCAATTCCTTCCCCAGGTAGTGACAACCAGTTAGTTTTTTGGATAGAAAGAAAGATGGTGACTATTGCTTCAAAATCCCTTTTTTATTGATACCCACTTTTAGTTTTTTTACTAATTGTTCAAATATTACCATTGTAATGCCTAGATGACCTTACTCTTTTTCATTTTTTCTGGGTCGTATGAAACAAGAAATTAAGTTTCTCATTTTCGAGAACTGAGTTGAACAAGAAAGAAGATCTATTTATAACTACAATTTGGGTTGTGTTTTTATTGTGCAAGAAAATCTACTCAGTTAAGGAAATGTACAAGATAGAATATCTACTTACTTAGTGGGTGGATGTGTGAGAGATTTAATTTTGAAAAGAGTACCAAAAGATTTTGATATTATCACCACTATTAAACTTCAATTGGTTTTTGGTAGATTTTGTGTGTTCTTCACATGTTTTTTTTCACAGTTATACTTCTTATATACTAATACTCACGATTATTGGATGAATGAGACCTTGTTTTTTCACATAATGTACCATAAATCAAAGAGCAATTTTTTTGTTCTATAATCATTGGACGGAAGTTTCTTATATGCTGGGTGTTTATCAAAGATTCAGCAATTGAGGTCTGGTAATGTGATGTGGGTTAAATGATTCCTTTTTTTGTCATAGGTTGGTGCATATATTAGCATAGTGATTTTTGGCTTGTACTTAAGTGGAACTAATTTCATGCCTACATAGGTGCCCAGCTTTGAAACGACAACACTTGTTAATAGAAATAAAAAAGTTCTTTTCAAGATCTTTTTCATAGTTCACGCAGTTATTTGTAAAGGATCATTATTAAAGAGTTGGCTAAAGTTCTTGAGCTCTCTCATGTATGTGTCGAAATTTTAAATCTATAAAATGTGAATTTTTAGTTTAGACGTTGTAATCTATTTGTAATTAAGGGTAAACCTTACGCTCCAATAACAAAAACACATATCAAAATTTTTGGTGAATGTTCATGTGCAAGCCTGTTGAATACAGAGATATTGATAGTTTTGGAATAACGTTTGGGTTCATCAACCATTAGTTATGAATAAATTAGATATAATGATATCATATAATTGGCCTTCTGTCGGACCCCGCTCCCGGAGCCCAACTTTCGTAGTTCTGAAGCCTTGTGCTTATAACCTTGCTGGGTCCTTAACTGTAGCTCCACATTCATGACGAGCGCACACTATGTAAACACTAAAATCATGGGTTGACTTATTCATATAAGTTGTAGCTTTATGTCTCAAGTT
>JAOTIZ010051120.1:0-13321 GCA_027123425.1 Erythroxylum panamense
AAGACTTCACGTCTATTAATTTTGGTGACAATCAAATAATAATAATATTAGAAATAAATGAACTATTTTGATAAGTGTGTTAAATGTGCAAAAAAATATAAGTATCACAAAAGAAGAAAAACATAGAAGAAGTAAAACATAGACGACATGTCATCACAGAAGAAGCAAAACATAGACAACACGTCATCACAGAAGAAGCAAAACATAAAAGAAACAAAACACAGATGACACGTCTTCACAGAAGAAGCGAAACACAGACGACACGTCATCTAAGAAAAAGCAAAACATAGAAGAAGCAAAACAAAGACGACACATCATCACAGAAGAAGCAAAACATAGAAGAAGTAAAATATAGACGACACGTCATCACAGAAGAAGCAAAACACAGACAATACAGAGAAGAAGATACTCTAGTACATCAGACAGTTAGTTAGTCGAAGTTAGTTACAGAACTCAACTAAATAACGGTTTCTAAAAGAAACAAGAAGCAATTTCCAAAAAGTAGTTGGAGACTTAGGCTATAAATACTAGTCCTAGTCGAAGACTGAACAAGTTTTAAGTTTTCAAGTTTTACATACTTAGAAAAATTCTGTATTCAAAGTGCGATACAAGAGAGCAAACACTACTGTAATAAAAACTCACAATATCTTTCTAAGTGAGAGAAAGAAAAGGCTAAGAGCCTGGAGAGGCTAAGATAGCAGAAAGAATAATTTGTGTAAGAGATCTGAAGAGGCTCTGGACGGGAAGAAAGAATACTTGTAAAGTTTGAAGAGTATAATGAAATCTCAGATGAATTTTGAGGGTTGGACGTAACCCAAGGTATAAAATCACGGTGTTTATTCTCTAACCTTACACTTTAATTTTCTTGTTGTTAGAGGAGTAGATAGAATTTATTTGCAATTCAAATATGTAACTAATTTAGTGTAATATGTTTGGCATTCATTTGGTAGTTGAAAAAGTTTTTTAAGAAATATCAAAACTTTTTGTATTCTCAAAAAGATTACACAATTCAACCCCCTTCTTGTGTATTCCGTATATTTTACGTGAATTCTGTATTAACAAGTGATTTAAGTCATCATAAAGAGAGTCTTCAATGATACATAGAGTAATGAGATCCTCAGGACAAGATCCAATGGCACTTGGATTAGATGTGATGTAGTTAGTCTAATGGGAGTTGAAACTTTGAACGTACTTTGAACCAAGTGGGGTATAAATGGTGAAAGGACGAATTGCATGGCAACATTGCGTATGGAAGGGTTCGTAGTCAAACCACTGACTTTCAGTCAATTGGAGGTTATGATGTATTGCTAGATACCACTTTTGACTTACTTGAATTAAGTGTTATTCAAGTGGCCAACATAATCAGGAACCGTATCAGTCACACACATAGGAGATTCGAAGGATGAGTAAATTGGTCTTGAATAGTGATTCAAGGTATAAGAGTGTGTTTCAGGATTATATCAGAACGTGGTCGTGATAAAATGGAATGGATTAGAAACAAGTGTTTTTGGCTGCCAATTTGGCCATTAACTTCCCAAACTTCCATTAATGTATGTTATTAATGGTCATTAACTTCCAATAACTTCCATTAATGCATGCTATTGATGACCATTAACTTCCCATAACTCTCCATTAGTCATGGGGGTTATGAAAGGCCAAATGGTGTAGAAAATAGAGATGATTTTTATGCATTTTTGTAAGATACAAGTGAAAGAAAGGTTCTTTCACACATACACATTCTTTCTCTCTCTAACTATCACAAGAGTTCTTGCCTTTGTTAGCACAAAGAAAGAACTCTAGCCATCTCCTAGTGAGGTTTCATCCATCTATCTTCATGTGGACTTTCATTAGAGATGGTCTACGTTGATCATTGTAGTTTACGACAACCCAACGCGAAGAAGATTAAAGAATAAAGGAGTTCATCGAAAATGTATGTAAACATCTTACATTTCATATTTTTGTTTTCTATATCTATATGCATGAATAGATTTGGCTTTCGATGTTCCATTTTATTTTTTGCTACATATATTTGATATATATTATGTAAGAGATACATGATCAGAACCTGACAATAGTATCAGAGCCATCTTATGCCTTGTTAGATGTAGAATACATGAAATGTGAAAACCGTTTTCATGGTTATGACAGCTTAGGGTCCTGTAATGTTTTGCCCGAAATTAATTATAGAAAAATGTACCAATCTATTCATAATATGTATGTTAATGATTTAGTGAGATTGAAAATACTTTTAATGTGATTAAAATGTTTAATTTAGAATTTACAAGACATGCATGAAATCTGTCTTTCTGTTGGGCATCTGATGTCTATTAGCTAGACTAATGAGGTTACACATGATTTTCGTGCAATTTGATTATGAAACAATTATGTGAACATATTTGTGATGTTTTTATGCCTATGTAAGTTTTGTAGAATTATTAAAAATGTTTTAATAATTTTATCAAACAATTTTTTAGATCCATACAGTTTTCCAGAAATTGTAGGATCTTTTTTGTCTGATGTTTTTGTATGTTTATGTTTAGGTTCCAAAACCTTTAAAAAAACCTTAGGTGATAAAGATGTGTTAATTTTATGTTTGATGCATGCCTAAATGATTTTTCTCGAAATTTGATTTCCAAAAAAATTTTAGAAGTCATATTTGTTGTTTTTAGTCTCTTATCGGTGTTCCGATGATAATAATAATTTTTGGGTTATTCCTAAATTATTTTGATCATCATGAAATGACCTAAAGATGCATGGAATGATGATTTGATTTTATGAAAATATTTGGAAATTATAAAAACTAATTTTGAATTAATTTCAGTAAAGCAATAGATTTTCTAGTAAGACTAGAAAAATTGGCATTTGTGACAAAATTGAAGTTATTTAACTTTGGACATTAAATAATTATTTTAAGTAAATTAATTATGAAATAATTTTTGGAATTAGGAATTCATGTTAATTAGATTAATATTAATTCCAAATGAAAAACATAAAATAGTAATTTTATGCAAGTTAGTAAAAGGAAGATAGTAAATTCAAGTGTTGGATTAGGCCTTTCATGTTAGGAGCCATAAGATGTCATAACCAAAATGATGTGTTTACATATATGCATTAGAGAATGTATGGTTAGGAGAATGTGTGGGCTTAGGCCTAATTTGATTGGGTAGTCTATATCATGCCATATAGTTATAGTATATATATGAGGGATATGTATAAGACCATCTAAGTTAGATGAGACCTTAGTCAAACCCCTCACTTTGAATATTAAAACTAATGCCTTCCTTTAATATGGTGAGAACCAATGTCCTTTTAAAGTTAGGGTTATTGGGAAAACCCAAGCTCACTTTACATGCATAGTTCAAACAATGGAAATAGGATTTTCAGATTAATGGGTTGGTTTTAATTAAAAGTGTTGGTTTTGTTAGGCAAACCAAAGATCGACGTAGACAGAGGCGAAGTTGGGTAGTGTACATTAGATGTACACATGTCAAGAGTTGATAGCACAATGGGTGGGCACACATCAACAGTTGAGAGCACTAGATTCAATAGTTACATTGAGGATGCAATTGGTATGATCGATACCTACCGGTTGAACTAACGTGGCTTGTTAGGCAAACCCAAGGTCATTCATAAGGACATTGGATATCGACTCACCAGGATAATTTCTCTACAAGTTTTCTCAGATTTATATTAAGGGTTATGAATTTGAGAAAAATTGTGGGAGTCATAATGCGTGTTATTAAAGTCTTCATAGATATGCATTTAAGTACATTCTAATTTTTCTCTCTTTGACAAAAGGTTGCTATTGCCCGAGTCAACACCATGAGTGCTAGTGTGGATCTAAGATCATTGATGGAAGCTAACAAGTTGACTAAACCAAAGTTCCTTGAATGGCTTAGGAACTTGAGAATAGTTCTCAAGTCCGAGAATCTTGATAATGTCTTGGAAGAACCACTTCCCGATCCCCTTACTACTGATGCCTTTGATAATGATTAGAGGGCTTATAGGAAGCTTCTCGATGATAGCAAGATGGCTAATTGTATTATGCTAGCCACTATGTCACTAGAGCTATAAAAGCAGCACGAGGCTATGGATGCTTATACCATAATCTATCATTTTAGGGAGCTCTTTGATGAGCAAGCAAGGTCCGAAATGTTTGAGACTTCAATATTGGTCTTCCACTCCAAGATGGTTAAGGGGACATCTCCAGTGTAGTATGCACCAAAGATGAATGGCTACATCAAGCGGTTGGCCTCCTTGGGTTTTGTTTTAGATCATGAATTAAGTGTTGATTTAATTCCTACAAGTTTAATTGATAGTTATTCACAATTTGTGCTTAACTATTAGATGAACAATATATCCAACACAATTCCTAAGCTGGTTATCATGACCAAGGCAATTGAGCCATCTGTTTGTAAGGACAAGGTTATGATACTAGTGGACTTTTCTTGTTCGAAGGAAAAGAGTCAAAAGAAGAAGAAGTTTGCAGGGCCTAAGGTACGCTCAAAGATGCTAAGAAGACTGCCTCAAAGGGAACTTGCTTTCACTATGGCAAGGATGGACACTGGAAGAGAAATTGTAAGGCCTATCTAGAGTTCTTAAAGCAGAAGAATGCATTTGATGACTTTTAGACCTAATACATATTGACGTACATAGTACGATGTCCATACATGCCAAAGGTGGTTTTGTATACTTCATTACCTTTATCGATAATCATTCTCGATATGGGTATGTGTATCTTATGAGATACAAGTCTGAAGCATTTGAAAGGTTCAAAGAATTCAGAAATGAGGTTGAGAAACAACTTGGGAGAAGTATTAAATCACTTTGATTGTATCATGGTGGTGAATACTTAAGCCAAGATTTTTTAGATTATTTCAAGAATAATGGAATATTGTCCCAGTGGACTCCACCTTACAGGCCACAACACATTGGTGTGGCTGAGAGGAGAAATTGAACCTTGTTAGATATGGTGAGGTTTGTGATAGGTTTAGTGGATTTACCAAAATCCTTTTGGGGGTATGCACTCGAAACTTCTGTTTATGTATTAAACAAAATCCCATACAAGTCAGTTGATGTTGCCCCATATGAGATATGGATTAATAAGAAACCCTATCTTTCTCATATGAAAGTTTAGGGTTGTCCTCTTTATGTGAAGGATTCAGTTAGATAAGCTTGAAGCTAAATCTGACAAGTGTCTGTTTGTAAGATATCCTAAGGAAACTATAGGATATCAGTTCTACCATGTTTCAGAACAAAAGGTGTTTGTTTCAAAACGTGTTGTCTTTTTAGAGAAAGAGTTTATGCTAAGAGAAGACAGTGGGACCAAAATTGAACTTGTGGAAGTTCATGATGGTCAAACAGACAAGGATCAACTGCTTGGACTTGGGTCTATTGTTTATGAAGATGAAACAATAGTTCAATCTTATAACTCACAAGAAGTTCGTAGGTCAGGTAGGATAAGTAATATTCTCTAGAGATGAAAATTTCTCATAAGTAAACTTAATGACATATTGCTCATAGAAGATGATGAGCCTACTACCTGTGAATAGATGTTGAAGAGTTCCGAATTTGAAAAATGGCTTCAAGCTATGAAATCCGAAATGGATTCCATTTATGAAAACCAAGTATGGACTTTGGTTGACCTACCTGAAGGGCCAAAACCTATAAGGTATAAATGGGTTTTCAAGAAGAAAACTGACATGGAGGGTAATATGGTTACACATAAAGCTAAGCTTGTAGCTAAAGATTATCATCAAAGGCAAGGTGTTGACTATGACGAAATGTTTAGCTCAATAGGTATGCTTAAATCCATTAGGATACTCCTAGCCATTACTGCTCATTTTGATTATGAGATATGGAAAATGGACGTGGAGACGACTTTCCTTAATGGAACGCTGACTGAGGAAGTATATATGACACAACCTGATGGTTTCATATCTATGAATGAAGAAAAGGTATGCAAACATCCAAAATCGATTAATGGATTGAAACAAGCATCTAGGAATTGGAATATTTGATTTGATGAGACAATCAAAGTGTTTGATTTGTTACAAAATTTGGATGAGCCGTGAGTGTATAATAAGGTTAGTGGGAGTGCAATCGTGTTCCTTGTACTGTATGTAGATGATATATTGACAATAGGAAACGATGTCTTTTCTTTGTAATTAGTCAAAATTTGGTTAGCTAAGAACTTCTCTTGGAAAGATCTCAGAGAAGCAACTTATATTTTGGGGATAAGGATAGAGATAGATCTAAGAGGTTGCTTGGCCTTTCTTAGTCTACTTACATAGACAATATGTTAAAGAGGTTTAGCATAGAGCAATCTAAAAGAGGTTATCTTTCTATAGTACATAGGATTACGCTCTCTAAGTCTATGTGTCCAAAGACATAAGATGAGAGGACTCGGATGAGTTTGATTCGTTACGCTTCAGTTATAGGATTAATCATACACATTATGTTATGAACTAGACCCGATGTATCATATGCTCTAAGTGTTATGAGCAGATACCAATTAGACCCTAGTGAGGGTCATTGGGTATTTGCCAAGAATATCCTTAAGTGCTTGAGAAGCACTAAAGATGTATTCTTATTATATGGAGAAGGTGATCTTACAGTAAGTGGGTCAACTAATGTCTAATCCAGTAGTGATGGCTCCAGATCTTAGTCTAGAACTGTATTCACACTAAATGGTAGTGCAGTTAGCTAGAAAAATTCCAAATAAGAGACAACTGTAGATTCGATGATAGAGGCGGAGTACATTGTAGCTTCAGAGCGGAAAAGGAAGTGGTTTGGATTAAGAAGTTCATCATGGAACTTGATGTGGTTCTGAGCATCATTGACATAGTGCAGTTGTAATATGAAAACAACAGGGCTATAGCACAGGCGAAGGAACTGAGGTCTCATTAGAAGTCCAAACTTGTACTTAAGCACTGCCATTTGATTAGAGAAATCATTGGTAGAAATGATGTTGAGATAGAGAGGGTTTCCACCAATCAGAATATAGCTGATACGTTGACTAAACCTAATCCCCAAAAGAGTTTTGTGTCACATGTACATGCCTATGGTATTAGATATCAAGTCAATTAGCTTTAGTGCAAGTGAGAGTTTGTTAGAGAAGTGCTCTAAAGGCAATCACCTTTAGCACTTATTGTACAAATCATTTTATGATTAATAAAGGTATTTTTCATTATTTCGATGTTCATACATTTATGGAATTGATGTTAATCTTAAATTGATTTAATGAATTCCTTGATACAAAACATAGCAGAGCGGAGATCATAATGAGATCATGATAATGAGATTCTTATTATGTGAAATTATGTTAGTATATAAACTTTTCTCTAGTTATAAGATTAATGAGATAGGATATCATTAATCTAGATAGACGAGAACATGTTATACTCCTTGATTGGATCAAGCAACAGATCTCATAAGCTGTAGATATGAGTTGTTTAGAGTTAACATGTAGATGATTACTAAGTGTAGTAAGTACATTAGATTGACCAACTATGAAACAATCATATGGATATTCTATTCCAGTGTCAATGATAGTCTCATCATAGAAATGGTGCAAGTATATTTGACTTGAGGTACTTAAGGATATCTCAAATATTGATCCTGTGCTTTGACTCCATTCATCGGTACCTTTCAGGGGTTACTCTAGTGTGGTGATTGGGTACAGCTTGAGGTATTCGGAGCTAATTGAGTAGCCAATAAAGATTTCACCACTCCTGATAGAGGGAGATGATACCCACAGCCCCTTGTCGGGGTCATTACTTAGGAGTCTCGAGCTAGAGTCGATATGTGTCATGAAGAGAGTCTTCGATAATACATAGAGTAGTAAGATCCTTAAGACATGATCTCCCATCACTTGGAATAGATGTGACATAGTGAGTCTAGTGGGAGTTGACCCTTTGACTATACTCTGAACCAAGTGGGGTATAGATGGTGAAAGGATGAATTGCATGGAAACATTGCGTATGGAAGAGCTTGTAGTCAAACCATTGACTTTTTGGTTAGTTGGGGGTCATGACATGTTGTTAGATACAGATCTTGAGTTACTTAAATTAAGTGTTAATTCAAGTGGCCAACATAACTGGGAACCTAATGGGTCACACACATTGGAGATTTGAAGGATAAGTAAAATGATCTTGAATGGTGATTCAAGATATAAGTGAGTGTTTCGGGATTGTATCGTGATGTGATTATGGTAGAAAATGATGCATGGAATGGACTAGAAACAAGTGTTGTGTGCTGCCAATTTGTCCATTAACTTTCCAAAATTCCATTAATACATGCTACTTATGGTAATTAACTTCCCATAACTTCCATTTATGCATGTTATTTATGACCATTAACTTTCTATAACTCTCCATTAGTGATGGAGATTATGGAAGGCTAAATGGTGTAAAAAATAGAGATGATTTTTATGCATCTTATGTAAGATTCAAGTGAAAGAAAGGTTCTTTCACATACACACACACTCTTTTTCTCTCTAACTCTCACAAGAGTTCTTGTCTTTGCTAGCACAAAGAAAGAATTCTAGCCATCTCCTAGTAAGATTTCATCCTTCTATCTTTATGTAGACTTTCATTAGAGACGGTCTACATTGATCATTGTGGTTTGCGACATCCTAACGCAGAGAAGATTAAAGAATGAAGGAGATTGTCGGAAAGGTACATAAACGTCTTACATTTCATTTTTTTTCTTTTTATATCTATATGCATGAATATATCTAGTTTCTGAAGTTCTGTTTTATTTTCCGCTATGTATATTTAATATAGATTATATATGAGATGCATGATCGAAACCTTGCAATTTCAAATAGACTTATTAGGTTTTAAAAATGCTAAATTACTAGGAATTTTCCAAATTGTAAACATAAATTATTGCACACCTCTCTTAATAATATTGGCTTTGTCGAAAAGTGTAAATAGAAACGTAGGTGTAATCTTATTTATCCTTGATATAAACATAGATTCTAGCATTAAATCATATTGTATACTAGTTTTATTAGCTAGCATATCACTTGATAAATCTTCAACATGCAAATGCAACAATTTTGTTTTCTATATAGAGTTGTATAAAGGCATGTTGAGTTGCACTTGAAGAAAAAGCTTGTCATTATAATTTTTAATTTGAATAAACTTAAAAAAAATACATTCTTTACCATAACCTTTTCCTGCTTAAAATGGTTCAAATAAGAGTAGAAATAAAAAGAAACATAAATGAGTGACATGCTCTAGTTATACTTACAAAGAGAAAGCATTACATAAATTTCTTTAATTCTAGTCTGCAATACATATTTGAAGAGCCTTTATTGTATTTTATCTATAGAGTCACTCAATCATCCTTAGTTCCTATCTATATGATCCATTCTATGAACACTCCTTTCATATATCTTGTAAGACTTGTCATCCAATTTTTATTAGAGTTTTAGTTCACAAAGTTTAACAACCTAAACTTATAGTTATTTAAATAAAAAGTATTGAGTAATTTGAAAAATTAGTGACATGAATTCAATATAAGGAGTTTAGTATGTTTAGCAACCTATTAACACCCTACTTCTTTAATAGAAAAAACATGAAATCCTTAAGCATTATTGAACTAAAAAGTATAATCCATCATTTACTTATGTATTTTAATAATTGAACTTGTCTCTCTTGAGAGTTGAGGCTTATGATAATGAACAAAAATAAATATTAATAAACTATAAAATTTAAGTAATAAATAATTAATCAAGTCCAAATTTGAAATATTCTATGTAAATTGTACCAAGTCTTTATCTTCATTTAGTAAAGGATAATGGTTCTACTTAAATTCAAAGTATTTATTCAAATTGATACAATTTCAACCAATTCTTTGTTCTTTATAAATATATGTTAATTGATTTTAGATGATTTCGATCGTGATTTCTCTCTAAATTAAAGACTTTTTGTGTATTATATCATCTCTAAAATATCCTCATTTATACAAGTATTTTCTTGATGCCTTTTACTTTTCCTTTTATAGTCACCAATTTAAATTATGTATTCTCACTTTTTTCAGTACGCATTAAGCATGCTCAAATTATTCAATTGCAAACAATAACAAAATAAAGTATGCAAATAATTCCTCTTTACAATTCCTTCCAATCAAATATCTTGACATGTCAGTTATATCTTTCAAGTTCTCAATCTCATATTACTCTCCACTTTTGCAAAGAATTGAAACTAGGATTGTAATCTACATAAATAAGAAACTTTCATATGCTGGTAGACTGCAACTTATTAAGGTTATCTTTATTGGAGTTCATAACCACTAGTCTTCACATTTATTATTGGTTTCTAGGGTTATCAAGAAAATAAATTAAAAATTATGAATATTTATAGACAAGTACTTTATGCATTCATACTAAATATAATTTCAAGTGCAATGATGTACACAAACCTATTACAAAAGAATATTTTAGTTCTAAAAAACTATGAATCAAAGTTTTGCTGTCAAAGTTCATTTCAATGTTGTTAATGACAAGAAAGCCTTCTAGGCTAAGTAGACTCTTTGATACATGATAACAAAATAAAAACTTTTAAAGCATAAGCTTATGATAAATAATTTTTGGACATGAAAGAAAATTCTTTAAAAATTCTTAAGATAGGGTTAAGTTTACAAAAACAATCTTTCTTAAAATTATAAATAGATAAAATATTTCTTTGTAGTGACGCTCCTTAACCTACTAATAGATTAATATCCAACAAGATATAGGATTGGTGATTACCAGCCATTGAATATAAGAGTTAGTTTAATAATAAATGAGTATGGTTGGATTTAGCATCCGAAAAGTTCAAGATCATTAGCACACATCTATAACTCTTTTCCTCCTTTTCGTTTAAAAGTATATTCTCCCAACATCATAAAGAATTCATATTCTTCAAAGATAATCCATAACAATTTAGGTTAGAAGTTATTCAAAACATAATGAATTCAAGTCCAGTAGTCAAACATCATATGGTTTAAGTACTAAATCTAAAAGCCAAGCTTCATCATGTTATTAGAAGCCTTATAAAAATTAAAACTAAAGACACAATGTCTAACATTACAGAAAAGGTAATTTCTCTCTACAACTTAGAAGAAGAAAGTCCCATTAACCTTTTTCTTTAATTTTCCTTGACAAAAGGAATTTGGATTCAAATACTTGATATATTATGTCTAGTTTGATAATCATTTAGATTAGGAAAACTGCACAAAATGAAAGAGCCAACTTAACTAAACCAAAACAGTTGAAAATTCTTTGACAAAGTTATCATGCCTAGTCTTCTCAATTGGAGAGGAAGGAATTTAAGGATCTTCCAGTCCATCATAATTATGCACAAGTAACTGTTACCATAACCACGAAAATGAAAATATCTGTAGTGTTCATATTTATTATATAAATCTAAATCTTTACTAGCTAGGTTTATTCCATGTGAAATTGGTGGAGGGAATGGTTCAAGTGTAAATATGTACAAACGTACTTAATTAATATGTTATCATCCTAATATTAACATATGGTTTGGGAAATTGGGATGGGATCCAATCCTGACCGTTGCAGAATAATTATGATTTTTTATATTTTAATTTTTCGAAAACCAAGGTCATTTTAATTATATAAGATGATTAACAATTAAATTATAATAAAATATGAATCTTAATTCGTACCTTATTCTAAAGTTTGATCATAATCTTGTAATATCCTTCGAATCATTCTAAACTCGGTCCATCTCAACCATAGTAGCTACTTAAGTCTTTAGCCTCTAGTAGTATCCACAAAAAGGTTGCGAGAAGACTGTAACTCTTACAGAGAGGGTTAAGTAAAAAGCGTTAGCTTTAATAGAGCTTAAGCCTATTTATAATAAGTTTTGAAAATTTTAGTAATTCAATTCATATTAAATTCTAATTTCAATTAAAATTTAATTAGAATTACAAATAGTTCTAATTAAATACCAATTATGTCCAAATAAGATCCAATATCTCATATTGATCCTTATTTATCAAATATTTCATACTTAACCATAAAGTTTCTCAAACTTTACAATCAAGTCCAACTTAATTAAAATATCTTTGCTCTCTTTAATCCATTAAGTTCCTAAATATGTTGCCAATGGATATAAATTGTAACCCCAAATCATATTTATAATTAGATAAATTAAACTCCTTCATTTATCTTTAATTCTTTAATTAAACAATTTATATCCATAGATCAAGATTGGCATATAGTAACACATCATGAATATCCAAATATTTAGGAATGCCAAAGTGGTTTTGACTAACCTTTTGGTGTATGATTTTTCTATATAATTTAATCCTTTCATCATTCAAAATTTCAATTAGACATAGAGCATGGAATTAATGTCTACTCTATTTTGATTCCAATTATATTATTTCTCCATCATTAGTCATTGATTCAATTAATGAAAATCATAAACTATTTACATAATGTCATTCCACCTTAGCTAAGGATTTCCCGAATCAATAATAATTAAGAGCAACAAAACATTCTCCCTAATTACTTTAGGGTGATGAATTCTATCTTAATCGTTCAACTACTTCCATATAATTCATGCTATATCCAATGATTATCGACTGAATTGCCCACAATTCGAATATGTCATAAGTAGTATTAAAATATAACAATCCATATACAAGATAACTTTGAGACCCTAAGTTAAGGGATCACTTATACAATCATCACAGTGATAATTTCCATAGAGATACAAGTAATGTTCCAAATGTATTTCTCATATAATGTTAGTTTAGTGAATTTGTTCTTTAACAAGCACCCATACGTTTGTTTAAATATCTTCATACTTTAGTCTATGAGATAGACTACTTCCTTCACAAAGGAAAACATAACATGTGATAACCTTTTTCTTTCTATTAATGTCTAGTATTAATAGAAAAATGACAAGGAACAATTTATGGATAATAGATAAATACAATATGAATCTCATAATTATAATATCATCGTAAATTCATTTGCAATGTATAATTAGCCCATGGGCATTATCATATACATCTAAATAGGTATAAGATAAAGAATGTCTTTAAATTATTTTGTCACTAAACTATAACTAAATTAATTGGTTGTAGGGTATAAAACAATAGTCTCCCATTTGCACTAAGCCAATCATTTAAGTATAACTAAATTAATTGGTCGTAGGGTATAAAACAATAATCTCCCATTTGCACTAAGCCAATTATTTAAGTATCTTATTGTAACATCCCGTTACCGATGTGAGGACATATCGGTATTTTAGTTGGCTTGAGCAGTGAGTGCATTCATAATTGAATTGCACGTTTA
>JAOTIZ010051166.1:0-13315 GCA_027123425.1 Erythroxylum panamense
AAACACTTCATAACAATTCAATTAACAAATTCAAATCATGAAATTCTCAAATCGCAACTAAATTGGTTCATCAAAACCTCAAAGTTCAAACATTCATCAACGCTGTCACCTACATCAATCTCAAATAACATCATAACTTGGATTAACTATAACTCTTAACTCTGATATCGAAATCTTGCATACTTAGTCTCGTTGGAAAGATAAAAGAGCAAGCTACAACTTCAAAGAAGGCAACTTTGGCCAATTCTATGTCAATTATTCACTACTTTCCTTTGGATCAGCATACACATTTTCATTCTACATTCATCCTCAATGCACATAATTTCCTACATTCAAAAACATCATGTCATTTACTAAATTTCTCTCTTGCTTATGCATAATATCTCATATGTATCACCATAATTCATACTAAGGGTTTCTCAACTCACCATCTATACATGATTCACATTCCAATATCATAATCATCTATAACTCAAATCACATACAAAACACTCATTTAATTTCATTTATTATTTCTAAATTTTCACTCCAAGGTTCGGGGTCCAACATTAACCCTGAGTTAGATCCCATTGTCTTGCTACACCATAGAAGGGGAATTTCTGACTTAGGGTTGTGATTTCATGATGCATTGAATTCAGATAAGTTGTTCCAATTTATTTTTATATATTGCTATTTTGTTATTTCACTTATAATCTAAGTCGGAAATTGTTACGTTGTTGCTGTTGAGTGCTAATTTGGGTATAAGTCATAATACTATGTTACTGTATGTTTATTTCGACATAAGTTGGAATATTGTTCTATTCTTATTACTGTGTTAGTTGGAATACCATTCATTTTTACTACTGTTTTCATATTCATTATGTCGTCTATGAATGAGATAAATGTAGGTTCTACCCTTACTGTTCCCCGCGTAAGTTCTGCCTTGCCACCATAGCCTAGAGAATTAGACCTGACCTAACTATATTAGATCCTCTAGATAGGAGAAATTTTAAACGATGGTTTAAGAAAATTATGTTTTACTTTCAGCAATACAAAATTGATTATGTACTATTTCAATATATTTATAATGACAATACTAATCCTAAGACAACTAAGGATAATTATATCATAAAGGGAGTGTTGCTCAACCATATGATAAACATATTATCTGACATATATTGTAAGTACAAAACTGCCAAGAAAATTTTAGATGCCTTAAAAGTTAAAAATGAGACTAATGATGTCGGTACAAGAAATATATAGTTGCTAGGTAGTTAAAGTTTACTATTGTTGATGATAAGCCCATTATGGATTGATTCATGAGTATGAAAACCTAGTTACTGAAATCCTTACTGAGGGTATGAATATGTGTGAGTTGTTTCAAGCTAACACCCTTATTGAGAAACTGCCTACCTCATGGAATGAATATAAAAACCAGTTGAAGCATAAGAAGAAGGATATGAATCCACAGGAATTGATCAAGCATATAATGATTGAGGATGCCAATCGTACACAAGATAAAGCCAAATTACTCGCCCTTGTTCATGCCCTTAAGGATAATGTGATATAACACAAAGATGTATGTAACTTCAATAAGAATGGTTGACAAAACAAGTCCTTCAACAACAAGCATCGCTAGTTTAAGCACAAAAGGATTGATGGTGACGGTTGGTGGTGCCATAAGCTAGGCCATCGTGCTACTTTTTGCAAAGCTAGAATCAAACCTGAGAAGAAGGATCAAGGATAGAAACCACAACAGTCCAGGAAAGGAAATTAGAAGGGGTACCAACGGGGTCACCAGAAGAGCTTTGGTAAGCCTCAAGCTAATATGGTCGAAGCTGGTGATGATGCTAGGAGATCATTACTGTTGTAGTGTCCGAAGTCAACCTTGCTGAAAACTTAGTCGATTAGATTGTAGGTATAGGAGCCACATGCCACATCTGCACCAATAAGGACTTGCTCAATGAGTTAAATGATGCTACTAATGGTGAATTCATATACATGGGCAACTCCAGCAGAGTTCCTGTCCAAGGAGTTGGGATGGTCACTCTCAAACTCACTTCTGGAAAAGTTTTGGCTTTAAAAAATGTTTTATTTGTCCCTGATGTTCGTAGAAACTTGATTTCTATAGCATTACTTAGTGTTAAACTTACTTTTGATTATGATAAGCTAGTTCTTATTAAGAATGAGAACTTTGTTCGTAAAGGATTTTGTAATGGGGGCTTATTTGTACTTGACGTTGAAATAAATGCATCTTCTTCTTTTGCTTATATTATTGGGTCTCTAAACCTTTAGCACTCTAGATTTAGACATGTGAATGTGGGGTCAATTAAAAGGATGCAAAGCTTTATCTTATTTCCTAACTAGATCACTAATAAAATGGAAAATTGTCAAATTTATGTTAAGGTTAAACACTCTAAGAAACCTTTTAAGTCTATAACCGAGAGAGAGTCACAATTATTGAACTTGGTGCACATAGATTTGGGTAATTTTAAGAATTATGTGAGTAAAGGAGGCATAAGATATTATATTACTTTTGTGGATGATTTTTCTAGATTTACTAAGGTTTACTTATTGAAAAATAAAAGTGATGCAGAGGAAATGTTCACGAAATACAAAGTTGAGGTTAAAAACCAATTAGAAAGGAAAATTAAGAGATTAAGATCTGATCAAGGTGCTAAGTATAATACTAATTTCCTTACTCATTATTATGGAAAATTTAGGAGTATTCATGAGTTTTAATCACCTTATACACTTGAACAAAATGAAATAGCCAAGAGGAAAGTCCAAACACTTAAGGATATACTAAATGCAATGTTGATTTCCTTAGTTTACCCGACTTTTTGCAGGGGAAGCTATTTTTTTAGCTTGTTATATTCTAAACAGAGTCCCTCACAAGAAATTAAATCGAACTCATTATGAAATTTGGAAAGGTTATCCACCTAATTTACGTTTTTTGAAAGTATGGGGGAGTTTTGTTAAGGATGCTTTACCTGAATATATGAGGAAGAAAATTAGGCCTAAGACCATTGATTCAATTTTTATGGGATATGTCTCTAATAGTGTTGCCTATAGATTTATGGTTAAGGAAGAGGGATCTAATACTTATAGACCAATTATGGAATCAAGCGATGCAGTGTTCTTTGAGGATATATTTCCTATAAAAGTGAGTGTGCAAGTTCCTATAGAATTTGTCCCTATTTCTTCTACCAATGATGACATAGAGAAAGAAGAAATTATTGAACTAAGGAGAAGCAGAAGAGCTAGAGTACCCACCAGTTTTGGTTCTAACTTTATTACTTCTTTTATGGTGAAAAAACTTGAAGAGATAGATGACATTTTTGTGGTGACTTATCTTATTAAGAAGGATCCAAAAACTTATAAGGAAGCAATAAGATCTGTGGATGCTACCCTTTGGAAGGGAGTCATAGATAATGACTTAGAGTCAATCATGTATAATAAAACTTGGGTTTTAGTTGATCTACCATAAGGGCATAAGCCTTTGTAGTGTATAATTCTTACATGTAACACAGGGCGTTATGACATCATGCGAGCACTGGAGAAATAAGGAAGACTTTATGAAGTTTCGCAACTTCTGGCTCTCAAGCTTAGACATCCTAACATACTGTTAAATGTCGTTGTCCAAAAGAAGAAAGAACTAGTAGAAAAACAATGATTAAATCATCAACCATGTAGTTCCATCATAATAAAATAACTCACAACACAGAGAAGTTGTCTTTGCCCAGGGTTATTAGATACACATATGTAAAAAACTCAACTGCAGTAATCCTACCTTAACTAATATACTCAAAGCAGTTTAATTCAACATGAATACAAATAGTTTCAGCACTAAAAAACATTAGAGAAAGTATATGCAAATGTCCAATAAAAGAAAAGAAACCATTAGAACCTTATTTTTTTAAAAATATGAGAGTTTATCCCTATGAAAAAAGATGTCAATCGTATGGGTTTTCCCATTCTAAACATGCTATTACCAACATGAGATAGTAGTATATATATATAATACATATAACTACCAATTAATAAATGTTAGCAAATAATCTCAATGGTTTCTCTTTTTGTATAGAGCTTGATAACCATGTTTGTCCAATAGCATCTGTAGCATTTTTTTCCTTCCTCTTTCTTTCCCTGATCTTCAGCTACTCTCTGAGTCGTCTCCCTAAAGGTTTTACAATCTAAAAAAAGTAATAAATGAACCTTGCGATAAGAAATATTAGAAAAGAGCTATATGAGATATAGAGGCAAAAAGCATGCAACTGAGAAAAATCCTTTGCACAAGGTTCAGTACTAGAGATGATAAGCCTTTAATCTCATGTCAGAACATGATTTGACAAATTGAAGTTGATAAGACAAATAAACACAAAAAAAATATGTGACACTTGTTGTGGTTCCCATAAGCCCCATATAAGTACCATGCAAGCAAGTTTTAATGAATGCTCCATTGCTACTTTCTCTCATTTCCATAATGCATGACAAGTGATGCCACTATTTTTTGTTAAAATTATTACACCTTACGTACGTTAGGGAAGTATATCTGACAACAGCTTGAAGATAGAACAAAGATCTAGAAATTTTCATTGAATAAAAGTCGAAGAAATCATAGGAAAAGTGACCATATAGAGATATTACTAGACATAGAAACTATAAAAGTGAAGGATGTACTCTCAATGGAAGCAACTCTGATTCAGAATAGTTCATTCTTTAATTCCCCATCAGCAAAATTAGTAGCATGCCACACTCATGATTTACCATTTGCATGATGCTCTTGCACATTAATTGATGGTAAAATTGAAATATGCTTAGACAAACATTAAGTGTATAATACAACAAAGTGCTGAATAAAAAATTGAGAAAAAAGAAGAGAAATTGGTCACATTGATTTGTAATATAAATCATCACAATAGTTTCGATTATCTTAAGTGCACAAGATTAAGCATTAAACAAAATACAAAAACAAACGAGATCAAATATAGTATGGTTAAATTACTCAAACAAATGGAAAAGACAATTTGAAACAAATAAACCCTCAAAACCTACATGAGCTATATATTGACTAGCCTTCACCAGCTTTTTACTTTAGATATAATTATCAAGTGGATGTATATTTTCCGTTAAGATTTTCAAGTGTCAAACATTGTAATATATCAGTAGATACAAATATCAACAAATATTCTAAAACAAATATGCACTTGCCACCAACACAATTGTATGCCCACAAATGCACAATTAAATTTCCATACCTCATACATATATAATATTAAAAGACACATAAACAAATAAGACATCACAAAAATTCATGGCCATGTCAAATCTTACCAGATGTAATGGGTCATAGGTCAGTTATAGGCATCAAACCTAAAACATGCATATCTACCAAGAATCATAAGTAGAGAAGAACTAGAGACTAATTAAATAAAGAGTCATCAATGAATGCTGGAAATAAGATGAAAAATTGTTAAAACTTTTGGAGCATAATCCTCCTTAACATACGATATGAAAATTCCAACCGCATGGACATGACATAAGTAAGGCCTTATATATTTCAATTGAACATATGAACGGGAAACAATTACCTTCTTCATCAAGCAAATTAGCACTATCTACCTCACATAACTCTCTGTAGATGCATTGAAAAGTTAGTGTTTGCCTACTAACATTGCCTACTAAATAATAAGTCTCATACATGTACGATATTGAAACATCCAAAATTGCATTCACTTACGAAATAACAAATGATTCTTACCATTTTTTTCTTTACCGGCAAGAGTGCGTGATGAGCTTCCTTCAGCTAAAACCCTAGCCATTACTGACATTTTTCATTTCCAAGCGAGCATAACATTTGTCTTGAACACTGACTACTGCCACTTGTATATCTACCTACACACTGAACAAAAGAAATTATAGCAGTTAGAACTCTTAACACCATTCAAAAGTAAACTATGTTGCCACATTAATCACCCAAAATAACCAACCACAAAAGCTAAAAATTAATACTATCAACAACAAACAAACAAAAAGAACCAAAATATATATGATTAAACCTTGAAGTTAGGAAGAAACAGACCTAGTGACAAAATCACAAAGGTTACTAAAATATATATGATTAAATCTGGAAGTTAATAAGAAATAGAGGTCAATGGTGAAAAAATTAGAGAGGTTTCATTATGAGAAATGATTATTATGCAATCAAACTCAAATGATCATCCATTATTTCAAAAACAGTTTCGATCTAAAGGTAAGAGGAGTTTTGGTAGAGAAGATAAACGAAAAAGATTTGAAGAGGAAGATGTAATAGTTACTAAGGACATTCTAGAGGGATTGAGAGATGATAGAGAAGCCTATATCAATAAATAACTTTATGTATTGACAGAGAAGAGAAGCAAAGAAGTAGGAAGAGAACGTTAGAAAAATTAAATAATGGTAGTCACACTATTTAAGTGATAGGCCTGGCCTTAATAATACTTAATAATTGTAAATATTTTAATGATATTTAATTTTAAAAATTAAAAATAAAATATATGTGTCATAAGGAATTAATTAGATTTTAATTAATTAGTTAATTATATTTTAAATGATTAATCAATTACTTATCAATCATATTTTTATATGTGTTAAATATATTTTAATTATTTAATTATTTATTTATTTTTAAATTAGTCAATTAATTAATTATATTTTAATCCTATTCAATAAAAAATTTTAAATAAAAATATATGTATCACAGATGTAACTTAAGTATTACACTTATGATACTTCTCACGTGGGCATTATTATTATTATTATTAATCACGGCTATGACTTGTTAAGTCATAACCGTACATCAAAGTTGGGCTATGACTAATAAGTCACAGTTGTGACCACAATAATAACGTAAAGATTCGGAGTTGTTGGATGAAGTGGACGGTTGTTTTTAGTAGATGATAATAGCGTAAAGAATCGGAGACGTTAGATAAAACGGACAATTGTCCTTAGTAGATGGTAAGTAAGTGAAGTCCAAAATAGCGGTTACAGAAATAAAAAATAAGAAATCACGGCTGTAACTAATAAGTCACAGGCGTGACGATGAGATGAAAGCTAAAGAATGGGAATTATTGGATTAAAGGGATAAGTAAGTAAAGTCCAAAAAAGTGGTTACATAAATAAAAAATAAGAAGTCACGCCTGTAACTAATAAGTCACAGGCGTGACGAAGAGATGGAAGCTAAAGAATGGGAGTCGTTGGATCAAAGGGACAATGGGATGGAAATGCGTGGTCGTCCATCTCATTTTGTTAATTAATAAATATATACCATCTTAGTGTATATATATATATATATGTTAATAAAATAAAATAATTTTATGGATCTCAAAAATAAAAAGCTTAGCTAGTAGATGGTTGCAGAAGTCAATATCTTTCTCGGCCTTTTGGCTAAAATCAAGTATAATATCTGCCCTTATCAGTTTAGTGTCTGATACATTAATCGTTGATCCAAGTTTTAATTTTTTGATCTAATTTTGGGTTAGGTTAGATTGTAACAGAAGAAAATGAACTGCCCATCACGAGAAGAAGCCTCTCATGGCGTTGTATACCATGACTTACTTCATATATAAGCGTTATAGCTGCAACCATTTCACTTCTACATTAGGTGCTCACGCCCATTTTTGTTCAAGTTTTGGCTTTTGGCGTCTAGTAATCTCACCGCTAATCATCTCAACAACTGGGACATAAGGCGTAGTCTTTTAATTTTCACCCAATACAATAAAACGAACTTTAACGACGAAAAAATAGCTATTAGCAATGATTTTTATTGGTCGTCAGAAACATCACCAAATCCTTGTAATTGAAAATTATAAGCGAGGTTTTTTCAAAATCATCGGTAAAAGTTTTTGCCCATGCTTTATTTCTTATAGCAAAAAAAATATTAGCCACATTTTGAGAAATCATCTTCAATATGTTTTTACTACGTTAAATTTTCATAACTAAAGATTATTAATTATGTTTTAAAAAGCATAGCTAAAAGTTTTTAGCTACACTAATTTAATTAAACTTTTGGCTATATTTTTGAAAACGTAGCCAAATATTTTTAGCTATATCTTATAAAATGTAGTCAAAATTTTAATATACATTATAACTAAATGTTATACCATGTTAATTATAATTATTTGTGATATTTCTAATCCATTATATAATTTTTAGATTTTTTGTTGTTAATTTATTATACAAAAATAATTGAAATTTAGAAGCATTATATATAAAAAATTAAATATCATTAAATTTGTTCATGTACAAGAATATAATTACAATTTCAAAAAAATTTATATACAAAATAAAAAATACAAAGATTAGTTTATCATTTATACTCCTTTTCATTGTTACTGCTTATATAATCCAAACCAAGTAATTTTCTTATATACTTTTCATGCTTGGCCAACTTCTTGTTAATCAATTTGTTCTTCTCTTCATGACGTTGAATATATGGTGGTCTTAATGAGGATGAAGCAGTTGGCTTAGGGCCAAATCCAAGACCTTTTATGTATCTGGATCGTATATCAAGCTTCTTGTTATAAATGTCTTCTATATTTGGCTTATTTCTCTAAGACATTGATGATTACAGCAACCCTATCATCTTATTGTAAAATTAAAAAACAAAATCAATATTCAATGCAAATAATATTAGTTAGAACTATATAAATAAATAAACTTAAAATTTAAACAAAATTTTATACTTACATAGTTATTATGTGATTCTTTAAACACCCACCCTTGACTTTCCTTATAGTGCATCAATCTGTAGAGTATGATCATATCACACTCTCTCTATTTAGTTCCTTCTAACTCTGTTTTATAAAAAAAATACAATACACAATAAATAATAAATAATATAGTATTTATTGATATAATTATAACTTGTAAACAAAGAACTTACATATTTATTTCTTACGACAACAAATGATTCAAAGCCTTAGTTGTGAAGAGTTTTCTTTTTTTTTGTTCTACTTGACTTTCTCACACTTTTCCTAAATAAAGAAAAAAATATTTCATTAAATCGTGTAACAAGATTAAAGGAAGCAAATGTAAAGAGAAAGGAAACAAACCTGAACATTGAGAGAGACCCAATAATCACACAAATTGGTCCAATTTTTTAGAGACGTCCACTCGGGAACATGTCTCCTTGCTTCATCATCTGAAGAAAAAGATTTGTGATTTTGAAGATTTGTGATTTTGATTCAATTGATAACGATGATCCTTGGTCTTTTGTTTCAATAGTGAAATCACGCAGTTTGAAACATCAGGTTTGTCGATATCGACAATATTCAGCTTCATCTGTGAATAATAAGTAAAAGTTAAATTAAACTTTAAATAAATTAAACAATATTGCAAATAATTAAATAAATTGAAAATTTACCGAGACTTTATCCAAAGCATTCTCTAGGAAGTTTTCTTCCTTCAACTACTTGACATGGTTTAAGCAAGGCAATTTAGTTCTGGTAATTGCCACCCACTCACTAGACAACTTTGCTGATTGAATCTTGTCTACATGATAACTTTGCGAAGTATTAATATCTACAACTTACTATTCATTGTAACATTCATTCTTGACAACTCACAACCTTTAGTTATACCTCTACCTCTTTTTCTAATATTCATATTAGAACTTGACAACAAATAAATAATGATAAGAAAATACGTAATAAACATGTAAATATATATTTGAGCATAAGTTTATTTATAGGTGCTAAAGATTAACAAATATGCAAATCCTTTTGTACTAGTTAAGGCAAATAGAACTTGTTGCTGATTGGCTTCATTAGTGGATGAAGTCAATTATTGTTGTTGGCTAGGATTTGATTGATCCGGTTGTTATAGGGGAGGAACAATTTCGATACTTACCACCTTTTTATAACTCTAACATCAACAATCTACATTAACATTACTCAAACATCAACAATACGCATAAACATAAATCAAACATCAATAATCTGCATTAACACAACCTAAATATCAACAATATGCATTAACATAATTCAAACATCAACATTACGCATAAACTTAACTCAATCATCAACAATCTATATTAATATAACTCAATTATCAACAATTCGCATTAACATAACTCAAACATCAACAATACGCATAAACATACGTCAAACATCAACAATTGACATTATCATGACTCAAATACCAACAATACTCATTAACATAAGTCAAATATCAACAATACACATAAACATAAGTCAAGCATCAACAATTCGCATTAACATAACTCAAATATCAATAATATGCATTACTATAACTCAAATATCAACAATAAGTATTAACATAACTCAAACATCAACAATATGCATAAATATAACTCAATCATCAACAATCTGCATTAACATAACTCAATTATCAATATTTCACATTAACATAACTCAAATATCAACAATACGCAATAACATAAGTCAAACATCAACAATCTGCATTAATATAACTTAAACATTAACAATATGCATTAACATAAATGTTACCAACAGTACATTTCAGACAATAAAAACAACACTTTTATTACCTTCAGTTATCATATTCAAGATCTTGAAAACCATCATCATTAATTACATTATAATTTGACTCTTCATCACTATTATATTCGACCAAAGTAACATCATTGTCATATAATTCATCCTCAATATATTCTTAATCTCTTTTTACGACAAGATTGGCTTGTACTTCATTTTCTTCTAGTATATTGGGATCAACATATCTCTTATGGAATGATGATATATCTACATCTTCTATTTGTAGGGATCCATTATTTAGCTCAAATTCAATCTCTTGAAATACTTCATCATCATCTTCACTTATTGGACCATTTTTCCTTTTGCAAAAATCAGAGAGATTTTGGTGTTAAAACTTTTGAACAACTTTCCAATTACTACCCAATACAGTGTCGCTGAGGTAGAATACTTGCTTCACTTAACTTGCAAGGACAAAAGGGTCATTATCATACCATATGTTACTAAGATTGATGTTAGTAATATTGCCATTCACTTTTATGTCAACAAGATTAATTATCGGACCACTAATACTAAAGCATACTCCAAAGCAACAGTAGATACTAGAATTGCTAGGAGAACTCGTGCAATTGCTGGCATGATTGAAACAACACTTTCATATTTTTTCCACCGTAGTAATACTCCACACCTTCAACTTTGATCACAACACTTATGTCTAAATAATTATCTAACTCCTTCCTACTGTAAGAAATCTCACGCAATAATTAAATGTCTACCACAATTTGTCCGACCATATACTAGTAATAATTGAACTTCTCCGTCATCTACTCTGTCATGACTTGGATCATCTCATTAAAGTCAAGGATCTAATTAGATATAACTTTATTATCTTGCACATACTAATAAAACAATGGTTTAAAGTTGGATATTTTGTTCTTGAAAACAACTTAATATCATTATAAAATATTGACATCTTTACACAAAATACTTTAGTCAACTTTTATTGCTCTTTTGTTGGTAGGCAAGTATATTAAGAATCTTTTTGTCTCAACATATTGAACACCTCAGTATATTTGCTTGTCAACTCCATCATATTGAATTTTGAATTCCATCTAGTAGAATAATAAAAAAATCAACTTCTTCGTATAGGGAATGCACAGTTATCATGTTGTTTCTTTAAAATTTTTAAATTTTTTCAATGTTGCACTCCAATACACTACACTATTTTGAATCGATTTGACCGCTTCCTTTATCACCTATAACCCATCCTTTATAATCAAATTCACAATTTGCAATAAATAATGTATATAGAATAACCTCCTACCAATTAACAATCTCCTAACATGTATCTTATTCTTCAACTTCTCGATCATCATATCATTTATGCTAAAGTTATTAGGAGTTATGGTAGACAACTTAGTGTCAACATTCCAATCTATTAAACAATCCACCAACACGGTTGTCATTCTTTCACTTGTAAGTGATGCTGGTACATAAATAAACATATTATGAACAAATATCAATTATAATGTAATCAATAAATAAATGATGAAAATATTTAAAAAATATAATTTACCTCAGTAGTCAACTGTATAGAGTTTAGTCCTTATCAATGTAGTGCGTTGACACTACCATATAATCCTTCTTTTGATTGTTAGTTGTTCACACATCTGATGTAATAGCTACTCTATTATTAATACTCGACAAAGTCTTTGATATTTCTTTCTTTTGATCCTCGTATATCTTGAAAATGTTTTTATTCAAAGTATTTCAATTTAGGATCTTGAAAGTCAATTAGAGTGAGGTGATCAATATCCTGAAGTTTTTGCTATTGATAATGAAGAGTGGTTATTAATCACTAGTGATCATCTTAGTTAGTAAAAACTTTGATTTGTTGTTGTCATAAAATGTGGTAGTCCTTTCATTATTCCCTCTCATTAAGTTAGGGATAAAAAATGTTTGACCTCTTGATATAATCTTATTGGGCACCATTTTCGGAACCTAATTCTTGCTTTGATACCACACATGTTGGACTCCTTTTCTAGAGCCCAACATTCCGGAATGTCATAAGATGTGAGCGTGCGTATTACCTTAAAGGGTTATTTCAAAGAACCCTCATTAGCCATTATCCCACAAGAGTAGTGTGCCCATACCAGTCAAATACCAAAATCACATTTTGACTTCAACAAAATTGTAGCTCCATGTATCTAATTTATTTTGAACTAAGAATCATCTCAATCGGAGCTCAACAATTTAAGATATAAGTAAAAATACCAAAGTATGTTTGGAAAACAACCAATCCATGCTCTTCTAATCAAATTCCTAACTTTCTCTCTATCAATCTTTTGCAAATCAACACCAATGAATACCAATTTATACATGGAGATAGAAAAATGTCTTAGGAACCTGTTGCTTCAAGAATCACCTCATTTGGAGGTCGAAAGGTGAAGTTATGGTCAAAATATTCAAACATGTTTGTGTCCTAAATCATATTGTACCTGTCTTGGGGCAATTGCCATAACTTTCAATACAAATGGCAGATTGTGTTCGTTCTTCGACTACTTAAAAGAATACTTCTAGATTTACAACTGTTATGAAGACCACCAAGTGAGATTCTACCTCTAAAATGGTCAAAATCATAATTTACTGTAGCTATCCTGTGAATATTTGTTAGGCGGACATACATGTCCGCCTAACGGACATAGACAGGCTTGGGAGTCCATTCTAGACCCGAAAAGGTCCGTTTAATGGACCTAATGTCTGTTTAATGGACATGGACTGGGCTAGGGATGTTTTTACACCCAAGAAGGTTTGTTTAACGGATCTTTTTGGGTGTAAAA